>JAQMYG010000035.1:4080900-4093423 GCA_030014215.1 Clariallabes teugelsi
TAAAGTTATTACCCGCCACAGCCGAATTTTACCCGCATTTGGCGGGTGGGCGGGTGCCAATGTCAAGCCCTGATGTAAAGTCACCTTTGACCCACACTAGGGCCTCCTTTGTACGTCCAGCGAGTCCAGCTGTGGCCAGGCATGGTTGAAAAGTCCCGTATATAACCCTGCAATACCAGCAGCAGCATTTCCGGCTGTACGCTTTCTCAAATGACCTCATAGAATTAGCCTGTCTCGTCTTGGCATCACCACACTTGGTCATCCAGACGTAGAGCGATCAGCAGTGGAACCCGGAGTCTGGATGCCAAAGCCTGGAAATGGTTTTCCTGGCAACTGTAATCCGTCTGGCGGCGTCTGGTTGTGTTGAACCAAGCTGAAGCGTTCCGATGGCTCTCGATTTCTCTCTCTCTCTCTCTGCTAGCACTGTCTAAATAGGGAATGATGTCGTGAAGACAAAATGCACAATCAGAATGTTTGCCTTACTTTTGATACCAAGACTGGACTTCATCCCATGGCAAATTTTATGCACGTGCACAGCACCTCTTAAAAAGATATGAGTTTAGTCATCCATGATGAAGTAACGCTCTACTGAACATGATGGTAATTTGACTTTACCTAAGTATATAAATTAGATTTCAGGTTTTTGTAACAGTAAAAAAGGTTGTTTCTTTTGCCTGAGTATAATAAAATTCAAACAGAAGTGAAACCTTAGCAAGTGAAACATTCTTAAATCCACACAAACCTGTCTATAATTTCCTAAACTAGGTTTACAACATATCAAGTCTATGATTATTAAGCTCATTTCTAGTCAAAAATTTGTGAAAAAAAATGTGCAAAAAGTTCTGTTTTCAAAGACTTTTGCTTCTATTAAGCAATACATTTCTAAAACTAGCAAAATAGCCAATAAACGACTTTTTATCTTCAATTTTTAAGTAAAATTTGGTTTCATAATCTTCTTAATAATCTTATATTTGGCTTGTAATCTTTTTTTAAGAAAATGTAGATGAATTGAAATATATTCAAGATATATTTTCGCTTGCCAAGATATAATTCTTTATTTTTATTTTTTTTGCTGTGTATATAATGCTAATGAGAACATATGAACAATTCAAATTAACAATTAAAAAGCGCCAGTGAGACACCAGCAGGGGCTGTTAGACCTGTGACCAGGATTATCTTTGTCTCCTCGCTGGACGGCTGCTAACGCTAATTTGTTAGCAGAAAACTGATAAAACTGTCTCCCGGGTTTTTGACCTTGTGTCTTATGGCGTCCCTCTACATGGCTGTTGCTCGGCACCTGTCCGGCATTCGATAATCAACATGTCCCACCAAATCTAAACAGATGGAACTAAAAGGCTGCACGTTTCGATAATTTCGGCTGAAGAGCGTTACGATGTGCAGTCCGTTTACAGAGCAGGACAAATGTGTTCTAGAGAGTTTAGGATGCAGATCGAATAAGTACAGGATGATTTAAAGGTTCATATAAAAATCATATAAACTGTTGTTTTGAAAGACTTGTGAATTGATCACTGATATTATGGTATTTTTTTGCTTTAGCTTCCAGGGAAGCAGTACGCAGAGGGCTACAACGCAGACGCAGGAGACAAAGGCATCTGGCTGAAGTGAGAACTTGGCTGAAGGAAAAGCCGTCTAGAGGAATCCTCCATCATGCCGCTCTCTTATTTGTCCACATCATAGAAGAGCGATAAGTTAACAGGAAATGTAATACTGTTCTGTAAATGTTATTAAATAAATGGTATATGTTAAAAATCCCTAGTTTTTTCAGCAGCTTTATTTCAGGAACATATTCGGTGGAATTTCATGAAATAGATAAAACTTGAAAGAAAACACACTGAGAGGCTCTGTGGTACTTAGCATTCAAGCACACTTCGAAAAACGATAGAAATACGGCCATGAAGAAACGAAATCTGCTTTCATCTCATTTCAGTGCACCAAGACGGTGACTAATCGCCCCAATTAAAAGTCGCTTTCGAGACGCACGACGAAAGAGAGCTCGCCACAACTCATTAGCCACCCGAAACCACTCGTTTCTCGTTAATCCCCTGTCCTCCCCTCCCGAAGATGCTATCTTGGGCCGGTCTGCGGCTTTTCTTTCGTTTCTCGGCTGCCAGGAAGAATGCTGATCCAGAAATAGCGGTGTGCCACTAGTGATTAATTCCTGTCTTTTGTCTGCCGAAGAGGCTTCAGATTACCATAATCAACTCGTGATTGCAAGTGCTGATACTTCTTCCTTCCACACGTACAAAAAAAAAATACTGATTATTCATGAAGCTCTCCAATTACGCTAAAGAAGTTAGACGTATTTATTTATTTTTTTTTAAAAGTGCCGTACTTGTAAGACACCGAGCAATCAAATGGCTTTGATCTGCGCATGGCAGAATATCTGTGTCTCTTTGATGGTGCAGAAGTGCAGCCAGGTCCTGAGATGAGTGATTGGGTAAAGGATACGAGTAGAATAATGATGTGGAAAAATGGGTTTGTAGAAAATCCTCCGTATGATTCTGCAGCCACTTGAGTTGAGCCTGCGGTGAACATCGGGGGGAGAAAAAAAAAAGACATACAATCTGCTATTAGGAGAGACAGAGGGTTTAGAATTTATGATTTGTTCATGCTGGAATGTGGAACCGACCGTGAAATATGTCTCATTCTTCTTCTTATGGTCTTGTTTTTGGGACCTGAGAATAACACTGTGAAGGAAGCACCTCATGTTACATTGTACAAAAAAAATCTGCATTTCTTTCCAAATAATAAAAAACAGGTTTTAATGTCTAGAATCTCAAAAGGTGCGTATTGTTCATCTCCAGTTGTTGTTGATCGATGAGAGAACCACTGGATGGCAGACTTCATACACACTTCAAAGACCAATCCAAGTTGTTTGTTTCTGGTCCTTGCAATGTTCTCAACTTGCCAAATGAGGGCACTGTTGAGACTTTTTTTCATAAAAAAAAAAAAAAAAAAGTAAATCTAAAAAATATCACTGATTCATGCTCCATGATGCACAAGACCCCCACCCCCCACCCCCACCCCCACACTTCTTCCCTTGCCCCTCAGCTCGTGCCTAAGGTATAGCTAACATTTAAGAGGCTTTTATTTTGACAGTGCTCTTTTAAATAGATAAATATTTCATGGCCTGCGATCTCTCTTCGTTGTTATTTTAGCTCTGCTGCACTTGCGTCAGATGCTGCAGCGTAACTCGTATAATAGCTGAAGGGGGGAAAAGAGAAACTTTCATTTTGGTTAATAATAACGAGAAGACATCAGGCACTTGAGTGCAGGTCTGCAGGAACTGAAATCCATTAGTGTTTGCACTCAGTAAGGCACTAAAAACAAGCTAAAATGTTGCGGTATGCTTTTCCAGGACAATAATCAACGGTAAGTAGGTATGACCAGAAGTACTGTTACTCGCTTTATTTTTGTTTCATCTTTGGAAAAGAAACAGCTTTCTTACTAAACATTATAAACCTGATACTGGAGACCCCTTCCATAAATGTTGCAAAGTTTGCATATTTTTTTAACACATAATTGAAGAATGATCAATAATCGATAAGTCATTAATTATCAATGGTAACGATGCTGATTTATGTTTCTTTCTGCATCGCAAAACAATGTCCAAAATGCGCAATAATCTGCTTTGAACAGTTGATTTTGAAATGTATCTGCTACTTCAAGTCTGCAACACCTTCATAATGGTTCTAATCTTAGTTGCTGTTAATTGGTTAATTGGTGATTTCTGAGGCTGGTGACTCTAGATGAACTTCTCCTTTGCAGCAGAGGTAATTTTTAGTCTTGCTTGCCTGCGATGGTTTTTATGAGAGCCCTTTTCATCATGGTGCTTAATGGGTTTTGCACACACACTTGACACAATACTGTCCTTTGCAAGAACTATTCCAGAACAGAAAGTATCTAATAAACACTAAATTGCTGTGTAACTTGTGTTGTTTGTTTAAACCTCTTTCGCTGCCAAGCTTGAGTTCTACACTCCAGTCCAGTAGGTAAGTAGGTGTCACACCAACTGCTTATAAACTCACATGATGAACTGAAACTCTGACCAAACATATGCAGATAATGCTAGTTGAAAGCCTACCAACAAAAGATTAAATTGCGCAGCTTTAAGTGACACAATTGAAACAAATTAGTTATGACCAAATTGTTTTCAAATTGGTCAAGTCGTGCCAGCGACTTTGTTCACGTGGAATTTAATTGCACACTCATAAGTGTGTTTTTAAAAAATGTACAGCGCCACCTATTGAATTTTGAGATTAACTAATGATTTTTTTTCAAGTTCGATTTTTTTTTATGATATAAGTGTGTTTTCCATTGAAATTTTAAATTAGCATATTTTACCTCAAGCTAACACCTGTAAGATCCCCATTAAAATTCTTGCACAAACAGACAAAAAATACAAAAAACATCTTAATGTGTTCTATTACTCATCTTACGTCTCCTCAAATTATTTTTTCAAAATATCTTTAATATACAGACACTCCAACTTTACAGTTTTATTATATGTGGGGATTCTGCATATATCAATTGTGAAATGTTGTACAAAACAAGTTAATACATGTTTAAACTATTAAATTTTTAAGATTTCTATAATTTTTTTTATTGATTAATAAATAATCATTAACTTTCCCAATATCAACAATTACACAGATTCTATCCAGGATCTATATTCCACTAATCAGACTTGAAATTTCAGCACCGATGTGGTATAATGAGTTTTAAATGGGCCGACTTTTCTGATCGGGTCGCAGTAGTTTGGAAAACCGCGAGGCCTCGGTCTATGTCACACTCGGCTTGGTTTAATCCGGTGTGACATTACCATCTGAATTGTGGATTGTTACAGGCAGCTTGTTTGGGAGTGGAGAATAAATGAGCAGGCTGGAAAGATAAACAAAGCCTGTGTTGCAGTGTTGACACACAATGGACACAGAGAAGCATGACAGACCGCATGAACAGCTGTCCCAGGCGCTTAGCATAGCGTGGAAGAGTGAGAACTGATCTCTGATCCTCTTTTCCTTTAGATGTGATTAGGGAAAAGCAGTGTGAGTAGGTCACTTTTGCTGATAAATGGATGTACCTAAAATATATGGAGGCGCTGTTAAACTCTAAATTTGTTTTTGCTCTTTAGTGGGCATTTCTGCTTTGCTAGTCGACTGTGAGTGTGCAATGAATTCAAATGGCTCCTCCAGCAGCCCTAATAGATGCTCTGATAATCCGCTTTTAACCGCCAGACATCTAGCTTTTCCTGTTAACGCAATGGAAATGGATTGTGCTTCGCAAATCCGTCACCAGAAAGAGCATTGCGGGGCTGGTCTGTACTGGAAATTGTGTTTTTAATATTGAATATT
This sequence comes from Clariallabes teugelsi, assembly GCA_030014215.1. NCBI lineage: Eukaryota > Metazoa > Chordata > Actinopteri > Siluriformes > Clariidae > Clariallabes > Clariallabes teugelsi. The sequence goes on from JAQMYG010000035.1 coordinate 4,086,273, forward strand.
TAGACCTGGCTCAGCTGGATGGCAAATTCCACACCTATATGTTTTTATTATTATTATTATTATTATTATTGAAAATAAACAATCTGCATGTGAAGGTGAGACACTTTTTGATATCAGTCTGATATCAATCTCAATCCCAATCAATCTCAATACTAAGATGAAATAAGTTAGGATCTGCACCTAGATCACTAACATTTGATGTATATTCAGACTTCTATACATCAAAACCTAACACAGTTGAGGTCAGACGTTTACACACATCCATCATAAGCATGAATGTCATGGGATGTGCTCTCAGTAAGCTTTCAACTGGTCTTTTTACTGGTTGTAAAACATATTTGTAATAAAAGAAAACACCAATAATGTGCACCACACATGTTTGTATTATTTCAACACAGGGTCAAAATTATACATCTTCCAAAATTATAAGCTCCCACTTGGATTATTTATACAGTGGTGTTAAAACCACTGAAATTTTCCAAGCACAAGTCCAAGGTTAGTGATGATGACTACAGCTGGTAGCTTCTCAATACCAACATGAAATGGGTTTGTTTGGAAGCACTCCAACACACAGAGACATTTCGAAGACATTTCTGCTCCGATACAACTGCAGATTGCAAGACAAAGTGTGACAACTTTGCTGAGGTGTGGATAAAGACCCAGACTCTCACTCAGCTGAGAGGAAATTGGGTTCTGATGGTCAAGAACCAAAAAGGCACGGGCCTTCCGGATTGAACTTGGAGCTGCTCAAACACCATCGACACTGTTTACATTTTCATCATGAACTGAAAGGCTGTTATACAACTTCAAGCTCGATTAAAGTTTGCTGCTGAACACATGGACAAAGAAAAAACCTTGTGGAAAAAGTTTTGACCAGAGGTAGGTTTGGCTGGTGAGACGTTCAATCCCAAGAGCAATGTACAGTGGGACCTCGGCATACAAATTGAATCCAATTTGGAGGCGAGCTCTTAAGGGAAAGTTTTTATGCAGAGGTACCGCTGTAACTGTTTTAACTGTAAAGCATGGTGGTGGTAGCATCATGTTTCAGGGCTGTAGTGGAAGGAATAACGATGGTGGAGGTGGACTATCTCAGGATAACCTCAAACCATCCGCTAGATGGATACATTAGAAGTAGCTCATTAGTCAAGCAGGAGCTATAGTGGTAGTGTCACCACCCTTGTATATCAGATACAAAGAATTGGCTTTCTGTTCCAATACTTTTGAAGGGAGTTTGTGGTTTTGTGTGTGTGTGTGTGTGTGCGCATGTCTTGTTTTTTCTTCTGTTATGAATTTATTTTTTTCCACCTTGCCACAGGATCTTTAAAAATCCCTTACAAAGGGAATCTGTGACCTTGCGAGGGTCATAAATGATGAGGACTCATCTTAATATCCCAAAGTATTTCCTTTCTTTGTCATCTGAGTACGCTTTAACTTTCTCTGGGAGCTGTCTAGAGGATCTGCACTCTCTGCTCCACCTGGAAGTCCTTGGCATTTGCGGTGTCCTTCAAAAACGAAAATGGAAAAAAGATGAAAAAAGAATGAAGAGCATAAGAAGAAAGCCCTCGGCTACAATTTCCCGGACCCGGTGTCGAGATTGGGCGTCTTTTCTTTTCCTTTTGACAACGTTCCATTTTTAATTTTTTTTTACTGTCACTTTAATCATATTTCATACATGGTTTTAAATGAGTCATTAACATGCAGGTGGTCATGTGATTTGTGGAACTTTCCATCAGCGTCGACATGAGGTCACCGTCCGCGGTCTGCTTGCTGCTCCTGAAGCGGGAATGCACCAGAGGTGCTCTTTTGTTCTGCCGTTGTGTGTGTGCCACTCGGCTATAATTTCCCATCATGTAATTGAGTAATTAGTGCAATTTCCACATAAAAAAAAAAACATTATATAAACAGCAGTTTCTCCTCATAGCAGTGTTAATGGACTTTAGTGCTTTTCCTTCACCTCCAGAACAGTATTTTTCTTTTTGTGGAATTTTAATATCAGAAATCCTGCATTTGAATTTGTTCTAATTTAAATCACACATGATTTACTGCTGATCAAAACTGGCAAAGTATTCACATCGCTGTCAGGGTGTTTTTTTTTTTTTTCACTTTTTTTTTTTTTGTAGAAGTACACTTGGAGGCGGCTGTGATAAATTGATGCGGTTATGCTAATGGCTTTGGCTTCACAGCTTTATAAGCTACCTGTCAGTATCAGCCTAGGATCTTACAAATTGTAGGAGTAAACAGGATTTTTCTCTCATTTATTCGGAACACTTTCTACAGAGGCTGTAGCGATCTCCTTTAAGTCTGATGAGTTCATCAGTGCAATTTAATTGTAGGCTAGTCTAGTAAGAATTACCAAGTTTTGAAACTGATAAAAAAAAAAAATTAAAAAAAAAATTTATGCAAGACCAAACAACGAGTCGGGCAAAGTGTTAGCGATGTACAATCATCTAGACACGCGGCTGAAAAGGCAAAGTCGATGTTGATTTTTTTTCATTATCAGCGAGAGTAGAGTCAGTGGAGCTGGAGGCTACATCACATCCTCCCAGAAAATCTAATACATTCAGTGCAAAAGCCTGAAGTTGAGAAATGATAACCGCTGCTCTTTTCCTGTCTGCCACTTCTTCCAAGCGAAGTGTCCCTCCGGCTGTCGTTCATATGCTGCCTCGATCAAACCCTCATACGGAGTGAGCACCTCTCAGAAATCTGATTAAGTGCACAGGTGATGCACCGGACTGACCCGAATTGAGGAGTTTCAAAAGGTCAGCTTCACACCAAAGCTAATCATTTTCTGAATGTGGAAAATCCAAAACTAACTTGGCTCCTTGCAAATTTAGCATTTTGAACCATTTAATTTATGGCAAGTTTAGAAAGCAGTATTATATCTCGTACAGGATATAATACCTAATGCATAATTTGCATTGAACAGACAGTGTTCTGGCTAAGTTCTAAACAAATACAGAGAATATTATGACACTATTTTCAAAAGATTGCAGGTTATAGAGACTAATCCTGTTTTTTTTTTTTTAACCAGAAGCTGAAAGTCTTAAATACTTCCTGACCTCTGACCAGGAAAAAACTCGGAATAAAAAAAAAACTAAACAAAAACAACGCCCCCTCAACTCGGAAATCCTTCTGCGGAACTGTGAATGTTCTCCTCAGCGCTGAGTTCAGCGAGTTGATTATGAAACAAGGTAGCACTACTTACCTTTAAATGAGTTATACTGTATAGAAGTACAGAATTTGCTTTGGCTCAGTCAACATAAACCGACATCTACAGGACGCTCGTTAATTCTTACAGGTCAATCTTACAGGTCAGTCAATGTTTTCAGCGGAAAAATACATAGCTCATCAAGTTGCTATATATATATATATATATATATATATACACACATACACACTACCGCAAACAACGCAAAGACACCTTTCTACTGGAACCAGCATTAACCTTTTTCTCAGTTTGATCTACACTAGCTCTTCTGTTGGATTGGACCAGCCTTCACTCCCCATGTGCATCAGTTAGGCTTGGCCACTCATGACCCTATCACTAATTCACTGGTTTTACCTTCCTTGGATCATTTTTGGTATGTCCTGACCCTTGCAGCCTGGTAAAATCCCACAAGAGCTGCAATTTGGCCCTTCTCACAGTAGATACATTTTCAATATCTCGTTACAATGGTGGCTGGAAGTGGGTGCGATATACAGTATGAGGCAGCAAGTAAATGATTTGAGTGACTTTGACAAGGGCCAACTAGTCAACGGGGTCAGAGCAACTCTAAAATGGCAGCTCTTGTGGGATGGTCCCGTGCTGCAGTGGTCAGGAAATACCAAAAGGGACCAATGGAAGGCAAACCGGTGAACTGGCGACAGGGTCATGGGTGGCCAAGGCTCACTGACGCACATGGCTGGCCCGTGTAGTCCGATCCAATAAAAGAGCTAGTGTACTGTATATCAAATTGATGGAAAGGTTAATGCTGGTTATGATAGATACTGTAGGTATGAGTACAAACAAAAGGGGGGGGGGCTTACTAAATAGGCAGGTGGTCATAATGTTATGGCCGATCAGTGTATACACTTTTGATTTATTCCTCTTTTATTTCAGTTATTATGCAATTCCATTTTTAATGAACTAAAAAGTGACCATGTTCTATCATAAAGCTATTTCTATAATGGAAAACTTACAGACTAACTTGCCTACAGAGCAACAACACCGGAGACTCCATAATTGTTAAATAAACATCCATTCATCCATTACCGATACCGCTTATACTGTGTAGAGTTGCAGGGAGACTGGAAAGGACATCCCAGAGATCTTAAGACACAAGGCAGGGGTGCCAACCCATCACAGGGCACAAACACACACACACTCAATCACACCATGGGCAGTTTGGAAATGCTAGTCAACATAGACCACATGTCTTATGGACTGTGGGAGGAAATCCACCAAACACACAGATGGGAGGCAAGATTCAAACCCCAACCCCCTGGAGGTGCGAGGTGATGGAAAAAAAACGTTCACACAAAGCAATCTGTGCATCTCCAGCATTTTTTTTTTTCTCCCACTCCACTCTCGAATGGCGTCTTGATTCCGAGTTTTATCCTGTTAAGCTCATGAAACCATGGATCCGGGTGCAGGATAACACACATCGACATAGCCAGATGTGACTGATGACCTTAATGTGATAATCCAGTATGCCACTGGTATATTTTACCATTCAATGACGGCAGCTTCACACACACACAGGATTCAGTTGACTACAGTGTTGATCCCTGCTGTCATCAGCCCTAAAGCTGTAAACTACAGTAGCGCATCTTGCTGTGACAGGCTTCCAGATGAAATGCACCGTGTTTGCGCTTGAACTGGATAGCTAGGGGGCGTTAAGAAATTTACATACTTCAGGAAGACCAGGAAATAATAAAAGATGTTTCAAGGGGCTGGCATCAGCTATATGTTTGTCGTGTTTTCTATTCTTTTCAAGTGAACACCAAAGGAGAGCCTGAACAAAAACCTACAGGATATGGTAGTGCTTCAAAAGACAGATTTGGCTGTTAATGAAAAAGCAGCTGAGCCTTGTTTGGAGAAGATACACAGCATGAGAGCACCTAGTAGCAGTCGTTCTAGTATAATGATGCAAGACAAATGGATTCAACTGATATTAGAAGACTTCCCGCTCAAACCCTAAGTCAATTTTTGGGTTTGCAAGTCAGTGTGTGATCTAGCGCTAAAGAGCACCCTGGACAGCAATTAGTCTGTAATTAACTTCATTTTAAATCGCTTTTTTTTTTGTATCTTTAGGGTTTATTAAGACTTTTTTGTCTGAAACGGCAGTCAGGATACAAACTCACAATATGCAAATCTATCTCATAGGATTCAACCATGAAATGGAGCGTTCTAAGGGAATCACCTGAAGCTGAGAGACTTCCTGCTTGCTTATCAAACACGCTTAGCCTACGGACTGATCTCCATCAGCCGTCAGAGCTTTAGCAACGGATGGGAAAAGCTAAACCGATCAGACTTTTTATCAACTTTGCCGAATTATCGGCCTCTCTAGCGGCCCAGGTGTTTTATATCCTAATGCGCTTTCTCTGAATGCACTTGATTTCACAAACACTTTGGTGATCTAAGCCTTAAATAGAAATTTTAATCATGTTTCCATATGTTAAACACGGAGGCTCCGAGAGGGAGAAATGACTTTAGGGAATCCATGAAAATCCAGTTAATTTGCTCCCTGGCCAGAATTAAGCCCTGAGCTCTCATAAATTACCATTTCATTAAGATGCAGAAGGCAAGCAGATTTAAATATTCATGATTTTTCCCTCCCCTCTTTGATTAGATTTTAATTACATGGCTTTGTCTTAAACAAATGGGGGGGAGGCATCGGTATAAAGGAGCTATTTGTTTTGAGGGAAAATGAGCGCACCTGAGAGGTAGAGAGGAGATAGATCATTCAGTAGAAGAGACAAAAAAAATGACCCTGGGGACCTGGGCTTTGTCCCACCAGTTTTGAAAAAAAAAAAAAAATTATATATATATGATAAAAGAACGAGGGGTTACAATCACAAGCCCTGCCGTTGCACATTTGTTCATGCTTTGTCAAGAAGCGTATGAGTTTTCTTTTGCTCTCGAGATTCAACTCTTCATCAATGCAGAATATTTCATGACCTTTAACAAAAGGACATAAGTCAATCGTACAAACAGAATTACGCATACAGGCTGCGGGTTTTGCCTCATAAGGAATTGAAATACGCATGAAAAGCGTTCCGTTTTTAATTCAGTCTGTCACCTTGCCTCGGATATGATTTGAGGACACGAAGTCGGCTGCAGTCTTGACTTCCAGAACAAAAGAGAATCAATTTGGGAAAGTCCGTGCTTGTCTATAATCTGGTTCCGTGCCATATTTCTATTTCTGCGAAACACAAATGGTCATCATGTTTTGCTAAATCGCTTCCCCGGGAAGCAATATTAGGCCAAGGATTTTGAATAGATCCTCAGGGAGCGACTTTAAAGACCCGGCTTTGCATCATCCCTGACATCTTGTGCTTGCATTATGACGGAGTTTTAATGTCGATAGATTGAAAATCCCTCAGTGTTCTCTTTTAATATTATGCCGCTGAACCCTGACTCGAACCGCACACATTTTAACTGGCCTTTTTTCGGGAGCTCCGAGCATCTGTCGCCTCTAAATGAATCGTGACCTGCCCGATTTAAGTCGCCGCGTGGGAGCTGTGTGCCTTAGGCAGGGTTTTTACAGAAACTGGGACGTTGCTCATTAATTCCTATACACTGCAGGAATTCTGACGTAACACCTAAATAGGTTTGTTGTCCCCAACCTGGCCTTTTTCTTTTTTTTCTTTTCCCCCCCTGAAAAGCTTGTGCAAGGGTAACATGATGTTATGTGTAACTGCATGTGTTTCTTGTCATAATTAATTGGAGCCATGATGAATCAAGCAGGCTGTCACCGAAGACACATCGAACATTACAACTATTATGCTGCCGTATTTACCAGCACATTTTTGATGGTTTATTTTTGACTAATCCTAAAATTGAATGATAGTATATACACTACTGTTCAAAAGTTTTCTAACTCCATGATGGTTCCTGATTTTTATTTCTTTCTACATTGTAAAGGAATGCTGAAGGCGTCCAAAAAATG
>JAQMYG010000035.1:4093603-4111324 GCA_030014215.1 Clariallabes teugelsi
CACACACAAAAGTAGATTTATTTACTGCATTTATATGTTGCTGCTGTGGAAAAGTCTTTAATACGAGACCCATAAGGCAGAAATAGCTCAAAATGTCTTTATTGTTAGTTATTGTACCGTATTTCTGCTGTCATGGCAGATTTATTTCTGGTCTCCACACAACACAAAGCTATTTGAAGCATCAATGTTGCCTTTTTAGAGGAAGGCTGCAGAAAGATACAGCGATCATGCACTACTCGGGGTACATGTCCACTTTTGACTGCTTTTGTTCCTTTTCTCTTATAAAGTATTTAGTCTGTGGCTTTGGGCTTGTATTTGCACCAGACAAGCGTGAGAGAAATTTGTAACAAACTAAGTTTTCTACTTTTTGTTCTTTTCTCGCACTCTGCTTTAAAGAGAGACTTCTTCCAGATTTGATGCTCTGCTATAACACGTTACCCTTAAAAAACTTTTTCGAAAGCTTAAGCTGCAGTCTGTTATCTGCTTCTATTATCTGGAAACATAAACACTTAAAGTTTGCTAATGTATATTCATTTACTCAGTGCAGTTTTCTGGCCCGGATGTGGCTGTAATAAGGTCCGATAAATCAGCTCTTTCCTCCAGTAATTGAGCCTTTTGGGGATTCTCAGGCTCCATGTAATGGCTCTCTTAAACACACTGATTAAGATGACAGTCTGCGCTGACTCGTCCGATATGCCCGGGCGCTTCCCTGGATCAGCAACCACAAGCTTTATGCTTTCTTCTAATGACTCAGTGGGCCTAGTGTAGCTCAATACATGAATCGAGTTAAAAGAGTTCTGGATAAAATGGAGCCATTTCTGTAGCATCGCACATTGCTGATGTTTGCATTTGAAGAAAAGAAAAGAAAAGAAAAGAAAACCTCACTCTGTGTCAAAGTCATGTGTAACTTTAGTGCACAATTGTAACAAGGCTAAATGATGAGATCATTAAAAAGCAATTCATGTGCACTGATGGATGGGATGAGAGTGACTGCTGTCAAAGCTTGCGCTGCTTAGCTCATTTACGTTATCTAGTTTCATTTGATTGCTCCAATACCAGTCCCAACTCCAAGAAACCAAAAAAAAAAGGCAATTCAACAGACTAATAAACAATAATAATTAGTACTTTTTTCTTTACTAAACATTTTTGCATGCTTTTTGCAGCTGCTGGGGACAGAGCACAGGGTCAGCCAGGATACAGCACCCATGGGGCAAGTAGAGTTAAGGTGCCTTGCTCAAGGGTTAAACTGTGGCGACTTGCTTAGAAAGGTGCTAACTCGGAGCTTGAACCCCTAGCCTTCCAATCAGAAACCCAGCAACCTACAGCTTTAACTGAGCCACCATAGCCCCGGGTAATAAATGGAATCGGTCAATAGTTATTTCTTCTGTACTCTGGAAAAATTTAGTGCCAAAATATGCATTTCCTAGAATGACCACTAGGAAAATGCTCTCCAAATGTGAGTCATTCCCCACAAAGCCCCATGTTAAAATTCCCAACTTTACATCAGAAATAAACATATTTACAGCCCAGTACAAAAAAAAAAAAAAAAAAAAACAGTTTGGGTCGCCATAGCTAGACATAGCTGTACGGTGGTGAATTTGTATGTAACTCACTGGTTAAAATCATATTATGCCATAACATTATACATAATTTGGGTATGGGGCATGAGTTAACCAGCGTAATCATTGTGGATTAACTTACTACTAAAAAAGGTAGCATGACATGTATTCAATCCAATGCAAAGTAACATTAGTGAATCAGTTATCTTTAGCCACCTTAGCTAAAGCTAAGTGTAAGTAGGCGTCTTCAAATCAACAACCAGTCTTGGCATCATTCCAAGATGCCAAGATGGTGATGACCAGAACTCCCACAATTGAACTTCTGAACCAGTTTGCAGAAATAGTATGAGGGATGTCCAGTTTGTTCAGTTCTTTTTATATTTATACAGTCTATGTATCAAAACCAGCAGTTTAGAGGACAACCTTCCACAGCAAGAATATTAAAATGGATCTAAACCTTTAGTCTGTCTGATATGAAAATAATACTATAAATACTCAAAATACTATAGAATGGTTCTGGGCAAAAACAAATATGGCTTATTCATGACCCTGGACAAAGTGTCGACTGTGAAGAGGATTAGATGGTTCATTTGGAATCGTTATATAAACATTGTTGTGCGCCTGATTTCATTTCTATAGGTTACTAAATTTAAACCTATAATGCTTTTTTCGTGCTGTGAGTTACTGTTGCGAGTCCTAGAAAGGATTCAAATTGACCACGTTTTGAATGGATACGCTGAAAAAGCAGCTTACGGCTTACTTTAAGTAGGTGAAGCTCAGAGGTTATAGCTCTGGGTCTATCTATTCTATGGATAAAGATTTTAAGTTCAAGTGTTAGCATGGGATGTGAGGCACGATGCCATTGCCGCCCACGGCATTACTGTAACAAGACTACTGCACATGAACAGCACCTTGCCTATTGAACTTCAACAATAAAATAATAAGCAAAACCAGCATGTACCATTTCACTCATTTCGTACTTCAAGAACAGCAAATTGGGTACAACTTAAGTAGTCCCAGGGTAATTATTATTATGACTTCCTGATTTTTATTTAATGTCATATGGATACATAGTGTGCACATCTTGGCATATTAAGTGGAAGAAAATGTCATAATTTTCATAGTGTTATCATTACCCAGTTGTTAAATTGCTGATCATGGTTTCAAGTATCAATAGTTCTGACCTTTACAAACAACACAGAAATATGCTATTAATTAAAAACTGCAAATTATAATCCAGTTCTCAGTGTTCAAATAACCAGCATAAGCCATAAAAACCAAAAAACTAACCCGGCATTAACCATCTTACAAAGACAGAGGCCCACATTTTGTAAAAAGACAAAGCATATACTGTACAATTCCCCTTTTTCTAAAGATTCCAGTGCTAGTTTAGTGACTAAAGGACATTGTCCACAGTGACCAATTTTCATTAGACAGATAGAGACTGAGGTCCTTATAACTTCATGTAAGATTAGAAGCTATGAACTGTTTCACTACAAATCCTTCTTTAGTTCACATTACAGTACGCAAAGGTTCATATGCCTCTAGCCACAAAGCAAATGTTGAAGATGGCTGTATTTCTTTGTTCCAAAGTCAATACCATCAAATAGCAGACACTTTCTTGGGAATGGGCTGCCAAATATAACTGCCTTCTATTTAACAGCCTTCCTGACTCTTTAAAGACTCGACGTTCCACTCTGGTCCATCCAATTGTCTGTTTCTAATGAGGTGATTCAGATATAATGTCTAGAAGATGTTCAATCCTATTGGTTGTAGGTTCAGCCATCAAGGGCCATTCTCACCAGCATTAAAGCTAGATTTGATCAAGACAGATACACTAAATGTTTAAAAGTTTATTGATCATCATAATTCGGATTAAATTTTGCTGTTAAGATTTTAAAGCATGGCTGTGGGGATTAACATTTACATTTACATTAATGGCATTATTGGAATAGAGCTCCCTTTAAAGCAACTTACAGTATAAAATGCTCAGAAGTTGACAATATTTGCATGTTTTTACAAGTTCACTAGGTCAGGGACCAAACGTCCTATCGAGAAAAATATCCCTGCTGGACATAGTATTAAAAATAATACAAGACATTGCAACAATTATTATTTTTAATTAAAAGGTGCTAATATAAGTGCTTTATGAAAATGTAGGTTTTAAGTGAGTTTTTTAAAGGCTGCCAGTGCCTCAGCTGTTTGGAAATTTTGGAGAAGTTCATTTCACCACCTACTGTAGGTGCCAGAACAGAAAACAGCCTTGATGCATGGCTTTCTTGTACTCTGAGAGATGGTGATTCTAGTCAAACAGTGCTAGAGGATTAGAGAGAATGTGTGCACAGATTGTGCAGCTGTATTCTGGATCAGTTGCAGCGGTGCACAGAGACAGACCTGCCAGGATTTAGATGCAGTAGTCCAGTCTTAGAAATGACACGGGACTAAACAACCATCGGAGTCACCTGTGTGGATCGAAATGAACAAATCCTTCAGATTTTGCAAAGGAGAAATAAACATGAGCTTGTCAGTCTGCCAGTGTGGGAGAAACAGGACTGTTGTTTGTCTGTCAAGATCTGAAATTGGTCCAGGAGATCAAAAGATCCTGATGTGGAGATTCATGAACAGCAGTCGAGTATTGCTGGGGATTGCTGATGAGCTGCCATCCATGATGGGATGCCTGTCAGACAGGCTGAGATTTGAACAGAAACATGAGAGTCTGGAGGAGACAGGGATCGGACTGAAGTTAAGCTGAGTATCATCCACATAGCAGCAGTATAAAAAGGGTGAGAGGATACAGTGGAGCAGATGTTCTATTACTATAAAATTTGATTGGCACTATTTTGCGGTGACACTGCCCAGAAAAGGCAGGCGACGTTGTCCTGTGGTGTTATTGGACATTAGGGTTATCTGGTGTTGCGGTCATTCTCACCTTATTCCTAACAGTCTAAATATAACCGGCAGAACTCAAATGGTGTGTCCAACCCCAGTTGCACTCCTAGTGAGTCCAGATGTTCGCCTGAGTGTCCCATCGACGACCCTCACAGCTGGAGAAAGGTGGTGTGGCTGGAGTGGTTTTGGCCTTCACTGCGGGTGAAGGCCAGAGCAGCGGGAAAGAAATCAGAAAGGAGGGAGAGAAAAGTAGGTTAATGGAAATAGCACTGTTTCTCTCTCTCTCTCCTCTCGAGAGATAGAGGCATATGCTTTCTTCATCATAAATTTCGCTAACTTGATTTGCCTAGTGAGGGATTTCACTACTGAGTGTGGACCCGGCTCGATTGTACTGGCAGCTGCTTAGCTCGTTGTTCTACTCTTGGTGCATTTCATTATGTAAATGTGATATAATAATACAATGAAACCACACTATGGGTACAGTGTTTCAAAATGAAATGAAACTCATGATTGGTTGTAATATAATGCCAGTATATACGGTTAGCTGCATTCCTATTATTCCCACACAATCCAGTTGATTACAGTGCTGGTATGTACCAACCAGGATGCGCCATATTTTTTGTAATTGTCTGTTACTTAATTACTTAACAGTCAATGTATAAAGAAGGCACATGCTGCACGATAAGTGTAATTAAATAGCAAAATAAACTTAATGACTTATATGACTTAAAACATGACATGGACACCTAGTTGTCTAACATTTTAGAACAATTTGAGAATAAGGTTGAAACACTATAAACTACGAGTTTTTCTAATAATTCTAATTAGTGATATGGAGCACATTTTTCTATTTCTGTCTCATGTTATTGGTGATGGGCCCTTGAGCAAGGCCCTTAAGCATTTCTGCTCCATGGGTGTCATAATGTATTATTAAACCTGAGCTCTGACTCAAACTTCCAAATACACTGAAATATATATATTGTGTGTAAAAAATCAAGGCATTTTCATGTGTCTTCTTCTTGAGAAGCTTCAAAGCTAAATAAATTAATAATAATAATAATAATAATAATAAAATATCAAAAGTTTGTGGACACCTGACCATCACTTCCATATAGTGTACATACTGTATTTGAGATGTTTAATAATTTTAGAAGAAGTCTCCAGTGTTCATGCCTGTTCCTTTGAGTTTTCCACCATGGATATATATATATATATATATATATATATATATATATATATATATATCAAAATTATATATAGCACAATATTATTTCAAATTTTCATTTGGGATCAGAAAACAGATTATGCCATGCCCATAAAAAGAAGGAAAACACAAAGCCACAGTGTCTCTAAATGTCCTGCCTGCACTTTGCATTTCTCTGGCAACCGGCTCCCTGTGACATCTATTAAGATTGAGTGTTCGCCATCTCTTTTTGCAAATCCCACAATGTGCTGTGCCACTTGTGGAAGACAAATTGCTTTCTTGAGGTTTATTTCGATGTTTCCTAACCCTCCCATCACCCCCCGATACCCCCCACGCGCACACACATCCCAAAAAAATGAGAGAAACCGTACTCTCTTTTGATGTATGATAAGACTGGCAGGAAATAAGAGTTGGCAACATGGTTTTTAGCCTTTGTGTTGAAAGCATTGAAAGCTTAGCAGAGCTGTTTGATTCACACGCGTGCTTTACAGAAGCACAACATGCTGGATATTGTTGAATCAAAGACGATCTTCAATGGCAAGGCCTTTAAGCTTGCTACCTTTCAAATTTCGCTTTGCAGCAAAGCGCCACAGATTGGAGCGGCTTGTTTTGACTTTTTGGAAAGCCAGATAGATGTAATTTGTTGTCTCTGACTGGGATGTATTAAATATTTTTAATGGATATGCCAGACATTGTGAATAGATGACAAAAAATTGTGAAATTTTATATAAAAGGTATTTTGGGTGTGCATTCTTTGCTGCATTTCAATAATCATATCTATTTGCATTTAATGCAACAATAAAGTACAAATCACTTATAGATGAAGCAAATAACAGTAATTATCTCCTCACAATGGTACCTGAAAAGGGGCGGGATTTATATGATCAGTCTTGGATCAGGAAAAATGGGCAAGCGTAAGGATTTGAGCGACTTTAACCAAATGTGCAAATCGTGATGGCTAAACAACTGGGTTAGAGCATTTCCATAATGGCAGGCCCTGCAGGGTCGTCCTCAATTTGATTGAGTGTATATGTAACGTCCATGACGAGCAAGTCCTATCCATGGAGGTTCCATCTTGTAACATCTTGCTGGCGGATACGACAGAACACCGTCAGAGGTCTTGTGGAGTCCATGCATTGAAGGATCTGAGCGTTGTTGTTTTTTGCAGCACAATGGAGACTTACATATGCAGGTTCATTTATTGTTACAGCTGATCGGTGTATTATTTTACATGCCGTATGATTACACTGGGTTCATAGGGTGAGTTGCCTGATTGTATTCTTTGTAGAAATCCGCTGTATTCACAACTGAAAACAAAATTACACAGCAACAACAGCATGACCGTTTGACGTGCTGCATTTATTGAGGACGTAAATGCATTGCTCTAATGTTGCTGGAATTGTTCCCAGTGTGCTCCTGAATTATCAACATGAATTAGAACTGCACAGTTTGTTATTGTCTCTACAGAGTTTCGAAAAGCACCTTGGACAAAGCAGCACTCCAGGTCTACTCTACACTCTGTCAGTAATAACTCTGTTAACACGACATCTACAGATATTCGTGATTGTCCATTTTTCCTGACACGATGCTCCAGGACCTCAGGACCTTACCACCAGCTCAGGACCTTACCACCTCCAGTTCAACAAGTTTTCTGTATAGCTTTTTGAAATGTTTCTACTCTTAGCGGTTGCATAAGATCTGTGCCTTTTTTTTTTTTTTTATAGAAAAAATCCTCTTCTGTTTTTGACCTTGCGCTTGTTCATTTGAATTAGACTTCAGATTATATTCTGGCCTTGTTTTGAAGCTGACTGTGTTTTCGACCATCTTGTCTCATGCTCTAAGCTCCAAGAGTTGCATTGCTTGGAATTTTTTTTTATAAAAATATGCCTCCTGGGTCTGTTCGGTTACAATATTAGGTGTTATATAATGCGTGCAGCATAAACAAGCGAAAATAAACAGCATCAGTTCAACCTAAAAATAATTACTCTGTTCTATGTGTTAGGTTTGAGAGGTGTCATGGAAACAAGAGGGTCGAAGGGAGAGAAATCTGTCAAAGCCGAGGTAACACAACGTGTTTTTAAAAAGCAAACCTGGAGAAAGGGAAAATAGTTAAAGACGATGAAATCTAATGTGCCGACTTACACTTGATTGCATAAGCACTCGCCCCACTTGAACTTTTCACAAATACGGCACATGTTACAACCTGGAAGTCAAATCGAATTTATTAGACTGGAGTTAATTTTTTTTTTTTACTGAATGAATCTCAATAAAAATGTAAAAAAAAAACTGTAAAATGTAAGTGTGACTTCTTGACTGCACCAGAATCAATTTAATATTTTCAAAATGACAAAAAAAAAGTTTTATGGTAAATTATTTTACTAAACTTTAGTAGATTTTACTACTTTAATAAGTATAAAACCAAACTCAAAAGGTTCAAAATGACTGAATATTTAAGCAAGGCCCTGTAAAAAATAAAAAATAAACTTAATTAAATTATGTTATATATATTTATACTTAAATATACTATTTGATAAAAAATGGATAAAGAATTAAACGTGATGATTCATTCAAACTCTGTAATTTCAGATGATTAATATTTAGTCTTAAAGCTAACTTTAGCATTAACGGATGGCCACTAAGAACAAATCTACACTTTACATTTAGTACGAGATCTACTGTAAGAGACACAACCATCAAGTGTGTCTGTGTGTTATTCCTACGTAGTCTTAACATCTTCTGGTCAACTTTCCTTTAAGCTGCAGGCACACTAAACAATTTTAGACAGGACTTTGTATATAACTTAAAATCGTGCCGTGTATGTTCTGATCTGCATCAGTCAGCACAAGTTGTGGCCAGTTATTATGGCAAGTGGGTACGAGGGGTACAGGTTTGATTTGGAGCGTGTGAGGAGAACAGACCCTCACAAGAGGCAGACCATCACATTTCAAGCACTTTATTATTATGTTCTCAAAGGACAATACTATAGAAATGAAGGTTGGAAATACGTTAGAGTAGTCAATGTACAGCTTGTATAGCAGCAGAGATTTACTGTTCTCTGAAAATACATTACAATACAATACTCGAGGGCTGTAGTGTAATTAGAGGGATGTACTCACTTTTGTGTGTTGAGTGTGTTGGCGATGAAAGATCAAAGGTGTTTGATCTTTCATAGTCAACTCTGGATGCTGTCGTGTATGGCAGTCATCGATCTGAAAGGGGGATAACCAATGAACATAGAGCAGGAAGGACCATACAGGAAGCAGGAAATATACAGGATACAGGAAACGGAGGGAAATTCAAAATTCCACCAAATTCTTTTTTCTTTCTCAGCGCAGATGGTGGCGCATACTAAAACTGCTGCTGTCTGCCTTGCATCCATTTTGGTTTGTTTTTCATTTTTCTTCTTCTTGAAAGTGTACTCGTTCTCTTATGAGAGTTGAAGTGACAAGTCCTGTAGTCTATGAGCCCTCATCTGGTCTAGTTGTTAAGTGTATGATCCGCTATTTTCAGTAAAAGGACCTTCGAAAGCGAGTCAGTTAGTGTACAGTATACTGCCAGTCTTTTTGAAATATTTTGGGATTGTGAAAATCTCTTTAACCGCCGATTTCACTGTTAAACCTGTACAGATGACCCGAAAACCATTGTGACATGCTGTATTCAGTCATCTCTTACTGTACTGTACACCCTTCTTCATTTCACTCTGCTTGTACAAAACTTTGGTTATTAAACTTTATTACACGATCTGACTAGAGTGACCTAAATGGACTCATCAATAGCTTTGGTTCCATCCTGATCCATCCTACGTACTAAAGCGGTCTTTACGTACTAAAACGGTGCTAAAACTGCACACTATACACTGCGTATCAGATTTTTATAGGGTAGTAAAGTCTCCAATAGAACATTAAACCCAAATAAAAAAATTACTATGCAGTAGCTCATATTATTGACCCACTTCAAAACAACCACTGAGCAATTTTCCTTTTAAACTGTTAACAGCGACGTAAGCTGGGATGAGAGCACAGAAAGTGTCCTTCAGGTCATAATTCATTTTATTTGCACTTTTAGTCCAGGTAATAATGGTGTGCTACACTCCTACTGAGACTCGGGTAAAGTGTGGGTTTGTAATAGTAGAAAAAACTAGCCTTCAAATGTCATGAAATATTTTAGCCTCCAAATGTAGTCATCTCCAATACAGGCGTTTGAAAGGAATTACCAGATTTATTTAAGTGACCTCTAACTCTCAGCCTGAAAATCCAACATTATAAACTGGTTTCTGTACAATCATATCAATGTTTGTACTGTGGTGCTGATTCATGATTCCTGATGAAAGTTGTGGTTGTGTGCCGATCTGACCTCATGGAAGAACATAAACCAGCATGTTGATGAAAGAGGCTTAAATAAGTACAAATTCAACAGTTATTGCAAAATATATGTAAGTTACTACTGTACGGTTAATTAAAGCATTCTTCAGGGACGTTTTTCTTTCACTACAGTGCCCTGATAAAAAGGGAGTGTTGCGTCAGAAAGGGCATCCAGCATGATCCTCTGTGGCGACCCCTCGATGGAAGCAGATGAAAGACTAACAACATTAGAATGAGTTAATTTCTTAAGGAAAGTGGTAAAATTTTGAGAATGCCTTTCCCTAACCTGTCTACTTATTCAGTTCATTAGTTAAAAATGAAAACCTTCAATTGCTGTCAAACTTGCTTATCATGAAACTCGCAGTTATTTTTTTTAAATAGACATCAACAAAAAAAAATGTGGCTATGCATGATATATTTCACATCTCCACTCAGCCATCCACACAGCCTAAAGTATATTTTGCTTCTGGCAAGAAGCAGAGTCATGGGATATATACACTCAACACTTTTGACCCAAGATACGGAAAAGCACGCCGACATCCATTTTCACAAATTTATTTCTGCCTTTCCCTAGGTCGACCATGATGCCTGTCCCAGATGGAATATTTATCATTTGCTTTTAGTTTGAATTACCTCTCCGAAATGAATAAATCATCCAAGCATCAAAATGATGCAGAAGCATTAATATTTTAAATTGATGGAAGTGCGTTCATGATAAAAGGTACTTAGAGGTGCATCATTTAAAGTGAAGTTTTACAGTGAAGTCTAGAAAACATTTTTCCTCCTTAAAACTCAAGGACTTTGGTTTTAAAGACGGCAGCAATATTCTGAATTTGTTTGTTGGCTGGATCGGACTGTTTTGCTGGTGCGGTACACTGGCTTATATACCAGTGTGGATAATAAACCATCTGCCCCTTTTAAATTCCAGAAAGTAATATGCATTGATTACAAGATGGGGGAAAATAAAACGAGATACCATTATTGACCTGTGTTGTAGTACAAGAATTTATTGAGACCTTGAGGTGGTACTTTCCAATACCTTCCTTCTTTTGGTGTTGATTTGATGCATGATATGCTTTTTCCCCTCCGTTATATATATATATAACAGGATAATGATCAATATGCCCTGCAACTAACAGTTCCCTTGGGTACAAGATTTATTCAAGTTGGTTCCCAGATACCATTTCATGTCCAGTTTGTTTGACCATGCAAATTTAAGCAGTTTTGGGTTCTCGCCTCCGCTTTACATCAGAGTCAGAAATTAACCGTTTTTATTTTCCTTCTGGCATTTTCTTTTATTGGGGGGAAGGGGGTGACTTTTACGAGGATGTTTACATCTCTAACCGGTTTGTTTAAACTTACCCAGCCATTGCAATTTAATTAAACTGACAAATTGAAGCAATTACTCACTCTAGTTTACACAAGCATGGATGCGTATGATAAAATCAGCAGCTAAAGTTAGAAATGTAAAGGCTATCCTCAGAAAATAAAAATGGATTGCTGCACTGGAACACATTTATTTATCTAAGGCATAACGATAATGTCTACAAAATATTAAATATTCTTAAATATTCACCAGCTAAAAATCTGAGCATGAAAAATGAAAGTATCTTCATATGACATTTGTAATTTTGAATCCGACTTCGAAAGACAAATCTGTACTTAAAGGAAAAAACACATTTAAAATGCATTTTAAAAGGTTTAACTCATGTAGATAGTTTTGTATTGTGATATTAAATGCTCAATGCTTAGAATGCACCAGTTAGAGGTGCTGCTTGTTAACAATCAAGGCAGGCAACTGCTTGGGGCCTCAGACTAGTGGCGGCCTCCAAGCGCTGACAAACTTATTTATTATTTGTAAAACTTGCCACAGGTTTTATGCCAGATGTCCTTCCTGAGGCAACCCTCGGGTTTTATCCAGGCTTGGAACCAGCACCATCCAGTGGCTGGGGTTTGGGCATCAGAACATGGCCATCGAGAAACGTACCACCGAGCCATCAATGCTCAATGGTGGTAGGACAGCGGTGGCTCAGGCAGCTAAGGCTCTAGGTTGTTGGTCTGAGGATCTGGGTTTGATCTCCACCTTCGTTGGGTTGCCACACCCCATACTACCCAGACACTGAATGCATTGCCGGTCTCAAGCCCGGTTAGAGAATGGGAAGGTTGCATTAGGAAGGATATCCATTGTAAAAACCTGTGCTATGTTGTGTGTGGATCGGATGGTTTACTCTGATGACCACTTGACAGTAGCAGCTAAAGGAAAACTTTATGACATAATGGTGATGATAAATGCTGTTTGTTTTCTTACAGCTCAATCAAACTCTTTAATCACCTCTGCACCCAGTGTAATGTAACTAGTTAAGTTATGCTAACCCTAGTTAGCAGCTAACAACCAAATGTAACTGCTTAAAAGTGAAATTTACTGTTTTACACTTACTGTCTACTTTAACCCCTGTACATCTGCACAGACATCTATTCAGCTGATCACGCAGCAGCAAGACAATGCAAAAATCATGCTAATGCAGGGCAACCTGGGAAATGTTCATATCAAACATTAGAATGAAAAAAAAAAAAGGTGTGAACACAATTTACACATTCTGTGTAAACAGAATTTGCACATCATGCATAAACTATCAAGACTGCTGTGTGTGATATTCCCAGGAGATCAGTCGTTTCTGAAATACTCGATCCAGCCCATCTGGTAACAACAGCTATGCCACTGTGAGAAGCACAGAGATCACATTTTTCCTCAGCCTGATGTTTGATACTGTGAACGTTAACGGAAGCTCTCAACCTGTATATCTGTATGATTTTATGCATTGTGCTGCTGCAACAGGATTAAGTGATTAGATGTCTGCATGAATGTGTAAGTGTACAGGAGTTCCCAGTATAGTGGATTATAATGAGTGTATGGATATATATTTACATCACAGTTGCAGTGATGACTGGGATTATGAGTTAGACCGTGCTGAGAACATCTGAAACATTTTTCCTGCGCCATCTTTGGTCTAGTTTACATTATATTCATTTGTGAGACTTGAAGTTCTGAGATTTGCATTTTGATTTCCTCAAAATCTTAACTAGCAATTTTGAAGTTATTGAAGTCTCTAAGGTGAAAAGCACAGAAATAAATCAAAAACATGAAATTCAAATTTAGATACATGTCAGAATAATAGTCGAAGTAGGTAGGTGTAGGTATTACAAATAGCCGCACATGAATCCGGGTTCGATTCCTGCCTCGAGGGCTGTGTGCATGGAGTTTGTATGTTCAGCCCGAGCTTTGTCAGGTTTCTTCTCTATACTCCGGTTTCCTCCCACAGTTCAAAGACATGCAGATTGGGTTAATTGGCGGTCCCAAATTGTCCGTAGTATGTGAATGAGAATGTGAGTGTGCATGTTTGTGCCCTGCGATAGATTGGCACCACGTCCAGGATGTACCCCGCCTTGTTCCCTAAGTCTCCTAGGATAGACTCCAGTCCCCTTGTGATCTTGTATACAGGATAAAGTGTTATAGATGAGTGAGTGAGTGATTGTAAATGAGCTTATGAATGTTGACCAGAGGTCATACCATGATTGTGCAACACAATGGCCATCACCACTGGTCTCCACAGCCCCTAGCTGGACTACAGAGGTTCCTAGATGGATGGATGAATGGATTACAAATATACAAATAAGTCAATTACAAATAAGCAAGGTTTAATTTTCTTTAATGTTACTGGAAATCCTTGTTTTTTTTTTTCAGATCTTTTTTTAAGACCTACAGTATTTATGTACATCTCCGTTTTATGTTCTAATCTCAGTAACAGTCAAGGCAACTTGAATAGAAGAAGAAAATCCATTCATATAGTAAAACAGACAATTTCATATTAAACAACAATAGTTTTTATGCACAAACTATATGCTTTATTGCTTCACTTCTTCGAAAGGTAGCAACTTTGAATCTAACTTTAGGTCTCTTTTCATGTTTATAAAAAGTTTGCCATTTAAAAAAAAAAAAAAAACCCTGAAAAACCTTGGGCAAGTTTCTCTTAATTATGGAAGTTCATGTTCATGAGGTTGGAAGGTTATTTATGATTTGGAGCTTTGGGCTCATTTTCCATGTGTATCCTTGAGGCTATTAATTAATCACAGAAAATCTGTGACTTGCTAGGTTTGCTTTTGAATACAGTTTCACCGAGGGGAGACGAGTGTAACTGTACAGTGAGGACGGCTGGAGTGGAGGGCGAGTCACATTGTCATGCATCAGTAGCGATTATGAATTATGCATGCGCATTTTTTATTTGGCTAAGATTCGTGAAAGATCATTTCTCCTGAAAAACAGCACACGAGTCGCATGACGTTCAACGTGACAGGGCTAATCATTAGTGACTGGAGGCATGGCGTGTAGAGGACAGTTTGAAATTAACTTAAAGGGAAGACAGACTTCCTCACCTGAGGTGCATATTATGACCTTGGAGTCACGTTCCTTACAACCAAGACTAGAGCAAATGATTATTATTATTATTATTATAGATTTGTATCACATTTTTGGCATGTTATTGCATATCGATCGATCGATCGATCGATCGATCGATCGATCGTTGCTGGACACGGGAGTGCTCATTCTAAAACCTCCTGAATAAGTTTCAGCCATCTTTTCCACACTCCATTATACATCATATTCTTAACCCTTCTTAATCAATTGTAATCCCAGTTCTTAAGTGATCGTTGATCAGGATATTTTTATCACCTAAAGGCACAAATGGTAATTAAACACTTACACTAATAACTTTATATATTTTATACTGTAATAAAACACTGCAAGTAGGACAAATGTCTACCTTTCTTTTGCCCACAAAGAAAAAAAAAACATGTTTTCCAATAGCTTGTTTAATACAAATTTCGCCATTCATAAAAATTGGCTCATATTTAAGCGCATAATTCAGTAGCTACTATGAATAATATAAATCAGTAAGTACAAGTATGCAGCTATAAGAGAAAGCAGTCAGGGTCCTGTAGCTCCCTGGGGTTTAAGGGGTTAAAAGAGAAACTAGAAGCCGTGTTTAGCTCTGTGATCACTTACTGTATAAGCTTTTCAATGACATCACAAGTTTTCTTCATTTGTTATATTGCATTTTGATTATTTAGTTATAAATGAGTTTATTAAAGAGTCTTAAATAACCAGTAAATACTAAATCTCTGTTATTAAGGCTTCCAAATACTGTCAATGTAAATATAATCTTCATATCTTTAACTCTCTCTTGTCCAGCACACTAGATTTGAAATGTAACAACAACTCTGAAGTTAAAATTCAGTTGGTCGGCTTTAGGGTAGAAATATGCTTGCTGTGAAACCACGTGTTTTCTTAGTCGTGAGCGGATTTGTTCACATACTTGCCTATATACCATGCGTGATACCGAAGGGTTCCCCCAGGGGGCACACTGCAGAATTCAATCTGGCCCTTTTGCTGTAGTAAAAGTAAACAAACATGATGGACCTTGGGGAGCTTAGATTCCATCTTGACATTTAAAATAACACTTATCTCCCAGCAGCTGTTTTGACAGTCATATCTGTCACTGTGCAGCGGTAACGATACATCATACAGGTGGGAGTAATTGCAAACCTTGGCGCACAACTTCTCCTTAAAACTTTTCACCATTTGTACCAAGCATATTGCATCTTATGGCCACATCGCGTTAATTTCTGAGCACTTGCACAAGTTACACACGAAGCGAACGCGGAATATATGAGGCAACCATCATGCACGCGCGTAAACGTAGTTAAAAGCAAGTATATTTCTGCGTTTACAGGATAGAGACGTATGGACGTTCAAGGTGAAAATGAATCTGCTGCGGAGTGATGGAGCGAGGAAAGCCACTTTATAATCCACAGCACACCAACTTCATCTGTAAAACATGCTGGAGGTGGTGTCCGTGTTCGGCTCGGACATGTTTGGTTGCCAGAGGAACCGCCTCACTTTACTTTCTTGATGTGACAGGTGACAACAGCAGCAGAACGAATTTTGAGGTGAACTGAAGCATCCTAACTGCCCAGATCCAGGCAGTATGCTTCAAGACTGAGTAAATGGCATTCGCTTAACTTTTTCAGGGCCCACCGAGCATGCATTTCATGCTGCAATCAAAAATAGCTAGATTTCAGGCCTGAGTAGTATATGTACCGAGAGCAGAAGAATATATATAGAGTACCTAGTCCAAGCGTCAGATATTTCAGGGAGTCAAAAAGGCAAGGCAAAAAGTCTTAAAAGCAAGTCTAATTTAGTTGGTCTTATATTAATTTGTTCATAAAGGACTATTATTTTTAAATTATAAAATTTATTTGTGCCCTTTAACCTCAAAGTCACTATTTCATTTTCAAAATCCAGCATGCTGGTGTACAAAATAACACAATTAATAATATATACAATCAAAGTATCACGGTCTGGTTCCTTACCGAATACACGATATCTGATCAAAAAAAAAAAAAAAAAAAGAATAAATTGGAACACATCAAAATATTTCATCTTATTTGCATGCGAAAGATATCACATCTCGTTTATTCACAGCGTTAGAGTCACTTCCTGCCATTTCCCCTCTCTTTGGCATTTCTTCTTCATAGTCATATTTCATACTGTATGGCTTCGCATGTACAGTATCTCCTGATTTGTATAGAATGCACACAATTTGTCTCAACCAATAAAGGTGCGCTGTTAGTTTACCCCCCTTTTGAGTGACCTGTTCCAAGACAAAATATTGACCTTAAGTCTTCTTTATATTTCCATATGTTCTATAATGATTATCATGAATATAAGAGTACTGTATACAGGCGTTCATGGTACACTCAACCGTGTGAACAGCTTTGATCAAATGGGAGGCTCATCATGATTTGTTCACGTTTAAAACCATATTTAGGTTTTAAGATTTTAAATGTATTGTGTCCACAACTCATATGAAATACTCCTTCTTGTTCTCGTCCATGGCTTCTTGAAGAGCTGGATCTTCCTGGAGGGCTGCGTCTGCTGTCTCGGCGAACTCGCTGCCCTTGGCCTCGTTGGTGTGGTAGGTGCCCTTGTGTCGGTACATGTAGCGAAAGAGCACCAGAACCAGGCACACCAAGACCAGGATTACTGCAGCAATGACAGCTGATGAACAAGAGATAGACGTGATAAGATTACTTGGTATGTTGTTAATCCTTTTTTCTGTTGTGAGAAAAATTGAGTAGCAAGATGGCATAGTTTTATAAAAAGTAGAGAAACTGCATTTTGAGCATCTTAAATGGTAGATCACATTGTCACGTGCATGCAGTGTGCATCCCAGGATGACCAGAAGCAAGCAAGAATTGAACTGAAAAAGGAACTGTAAAAGCAGCGGCGATGAAGCTGGTACTGCCAAGAAATAACGATAAAACAATAACGATGGAGACAAAAGTGAAAATAATTGAGAGAATGGAGCAGTAAAGTAAAAATATGGCAGATATTGCTCATTCTTTTAACATGACTCATTCAACCATTAGTGCAATTCTAAAGAATATGGACAAGACCATGCAACATGTTAGTTTTATACTGTGTATAGCCAATTGTGTACTTAGACAATGTTTGTTGGACTTACGAACGAATTAGACTTACAAACAAGCTCTTGGAATGGAACTTCATATGTTGGGGACTAACTATATTATATTATATTACATTATATTATATTATATTATATTATATTATATTATATTATATTATATT
>JAQMYG010000035.1:4111424-4131595 GCA_030014215.1 Clariallabes teugelsi
TATTATATTATATTATATTATATTATATTATATTATATTATATTATATTATATTATATTATATTATATTATATTATGGTGTGTGAGGGACCTCTTGTTCTTCTAGGGATTAATATTATTATTATTATTTTTTTTACACCGTCTTAATATGCTCAAAAAATCTGGAAAATTGGTAGACAGGTTGGAATCTGCTGCCATTAGGATTCCTGAGAGTTTCACATGAGATTTTACCTGGTACACATTTAGATCTCATTGAGCTGAACAACGGTCACAATGCATGTTATAGGCTCTACTCAGCAGGAAGTCAAATGTACCAAATAGAATTTGATACACTCTTCCTAGGGAATTTATACAATCGCCACCAAACTGGGCACATTTGATCTCAAGACGCTAAGGATGCAAAATTGCGAAGGGATTTTTGATATCTCTATAAATAGGTCAGCCTTAAACTAATACCAAAATCTGGTTGATAACTTTCTGTGTGACATCACATTGAGTGACATCATAGTATGATGCTTTTTTCCAGCATCTGTGGCTTTTTAAAGGTTTTGACATTTAACCTATTGTAAAATCATGTCATGATGGTATTGGTATGTCCCCTTTAAATGCATGTTAACATGATCAAAAATCACACACACCCGGCAGGAGATGGCGTAGGGTGCTTGGGCCCGCTCAATGTTGCTTGCAACTATATTTATTTATTTTAGGCTTTCCCTATAAAAGTGTTAAAGTGGGAATTTATCAAATCTAATTAGTAACCTGTGTATGTATTTTATTACTTCTTCATTTTGTGTGATTGAAGTAAAAAAGGTGGTCCCTACTCTCAAACTGGTTCTTTCACCTTATATAACCTTATAGTGCTGGTAAAAAAGAATCTATTGCAGGAAAGATCTTCCTTTTTCAGGGCAAAATGCTGAGCTTTTTACAGGCACAACATCGCCGCAAGTCACGGAGCAGAAAATTGGAAGCATTAGGTCAGGATGGAGCACACTTGGAGTGAAGCACCTTAATGTTTCTGGCACACAGACACAGCCTTTTATGAGTTCCTTCATCAGAAAGTGACAATGTTTTATATCGGATCTCGGACTTCATAGCTCTGTGAGCCCAGGCGTAATAGCTCCGTAATACCTGAGACTGGAGTAATCTGCGTGAGCAGCTTAGCACGGAGAACAAAGATATGTCCTTTCATTAAATGATATATTACTACTCTCTTTAAAAGTCATTTGTAAATTAAGAGACTGGTTAGTGGGGTGCTTTGAAAGATGTTTGAAAAACACTCCATAAAGGAAATAGCAGTTTTTTTTAATGTATTCTTGAACTTACCACCAATTATGATGTTGAAGCTGCTGTCTGAGAGTCCCAAGGGTAAAAAAAAGAGGAAATTAATTAGTATTTCTTAATGACATATATACTGTATACAGTATGTGCGCAATATTGATTACATGATTAAAGTCAAATCGTATCATTTCAGGTCATTTCAGGTCAAGTGATCTGCAAATGATTGTCAGCCCACTTAATTACGACAACGTGTAAAGCGGTGGTCCAGCGACGAATTTTTCCTTCGCGATCAAAACACCGTATCCACCACGTCCTGACCTCTATTAAATATTTACCTTCCTCTGACTTTGTTATTATAACATCTGTGAATTTTTCATGAGGCTTTGTTTTTATAGACAGCTGTCCCCTCGCTGTGTGGCACCGCGTCTCATCGTCTCTGCCACCGAGGGGATAAAAACCTCGTTAAAGGATGCGATTGAAGATAATCATGAATTATTGCATAGGGAACATCTGCCTGGCGACTCGACTTTTGCTGAAGGACGGAAGGGGCAGATTGAGCCTCAAACCTAGCTTTTAAACATTTAAAAGTAAAAAAGCAAAATAACAGAGTCAACCAGTACTAGACCCCACTAAAAGAGGACAATTAAGGCCCTAATCACGCGTCACAGTGAGCCGCGCGGCGGTCGTCAACACTCATCGCCTTTTGGTGTTTAGTGCAGATGTACTGTATTCTGCTCAATTAAGGACATTAGTGTAACAAAAGCAGAAGGGAACACTGCAGAGACTTAAAGCATTAAATAATTCTACCACTAAAAATATACGGTATAAAAATATGAAATTAAAACTATACTTTTATACTACAGTATAAAATTATACAGTATAAAAGTAGTGAATGTGTGGACAAAGTTCATTCAACCATTATTTCTCACATGTACATTACTGCACAGTGAAATTCTTATTCTTTGCATATCCCAGCTTTGTTATTAGACTTGGGTCAGAGCACAGGGTCTTGCTCAAGGGCCAAACATCGACAACCCGGCAGGGCTGGGGCTCGAACCGCCGACCCTCCGATCAGCAACTCAGAGCTTTAACACACAGAGCCAGCACTGAACGAATTGGACAAAAAGTTGGAAAAAAGTTGTTCTTTGTTATTTTACTTTTTTACTACGAGTACTAATTATAGTGATTCCCTTGACGTTGCCAGTTACACATCTTACAGCTTCATTTAGCTGAAGGTTAACATCCTATTAATATCTTTTAAATTACAACAAGTATTGTGTAAGCTTGCTTTGCATCATCTTTATTGCTTCAGAGGTTCTTTCTAAAAAAAAAAGGGGTTTTAATGCTTAACCATTAAGAACGATATAATCTACTAATTGTGTAACATAAATATTAACGTAAATTCAGCTACATTTCCATATAATATATAACACTGTATACATTTTTTGTATTATAAAGAGAACACAAAGCAACCATAGTGGAAAACATTTGAGTTATTATAATTATTATTATAACATTATTATTATTACTGTATTTACACTACAGTACTCGTACCTAAGGAAACGACAGTGCATACCCAAGAAACCACACTTGCATGGATTACAGTACATATACAGTAGGGGTAACATTGGTATTTTACATTCTAGCACTGTAGTACAGTACTGTACAGTATACAGATTTATCTTTACATTTTAGTTTTTTTTTTTTAGGGTGGTGTATTAAGCGGAGTTAGTAAACTTTATTAAGAAATAATAAAATAGGCATTTATTGGTTTTTTTTTGGACCACTTCTAAAAATTCCAGGTGCTCTAGGAATGTAACCCCACAAATTTCGGGGGTCGACTGTACACCCAACCTAGGATTAAAAAACCTTCATTTTTATTCCAGCATTTAACATCTTGATTAAACAAACATTTTCCAAATGTTCGTGCCTTCTCCTTCTATCATAGTGAGAAAACTATTATGAGGGTGTCTGAGGGTTATACTGTAGGTTGCTTTGTGACGTCAAACCTAAGAAGCTTAACTAAAGTGGGAAAGGCTACATAGTGCATAAGATCAAGGGTGGTGGAAGGAAATTTGATCGTATTGAATTTTTGTTAAAGACTTTTTTTTTTTTACCTGTGGTTACTCATAAACAAATAAGAGAACACAAGAAACAACTTTGTTCATAAACAGCTAGCTCCCTGCTGAAAGAAGGAATGTTGTTACCGTTAAAGTAAGGGATGCTCCAGCCAAAACAAAAAAAAAGGAAAATCCCTAATGTCTAATAAAAGAACAAAACTCACCAACAGCAGCAGTTCCCCCGGTACCTTCGGTTGCATCTGAGAAGACAGAAGTGCAAACATGGTGTTAAAAACAAGCACTTTCATTTTTTTTCCTGCGGAGCATTTCCCTTCATGAGGCTCTCCGCCAGGAGAAGCTGCAGCCCTGGCGATGTGTTATCTTGTGAGAGAGAAAAAACAAAATCATGGATGAAAAACATGTTGAAGATTTTGTGCTCATCCTGTACATGATCTACTAGATGGGTACGAGGATGTCTCTGTGCTCAGCGGAGTTCACACACTTACAAGAAGCTGTGTGATGATTAGACCTGCTGAGAGGTTTATATGACTTTAATGAAGACACAACATGTCACAGGCCTCACCGCTGCATACTGCACGTTCAGTAGAACGGGGGAGGACACATATTTGGAAAACTTAAAACGATTAGCAGCATAATATGTCAACATATAGAAACACCAGTATAGTATTTAGACAAAGTGGCTTGCATAAGTTGCACAAGTATTTACCCCATATTAGTGTAAAAGCCCTAAAGTAGCTCATGTGCTACTACGAACGGCTGTTATAATGACCTGTGTACAACCGAGTGGTCATGTGATCTTAATAGAAGTACACTTTCCCTATAGGAGGGCATCCACCCAAAATTTTTAAGTCGCTGGTTTAGAATGGTCTAATTATTTGCCTATGTATGCCAAAGAAAAAAACAAAAAAAACATAGAAGTGCTGGATTTGGGTTAAGAACTGTCCAATGCATTATCACAGCTTGGAAGGATAGTGCTGAACTGTCAGCCTTGTGCAAGAGATGAGGGTGTAAAAAAAGCATGCATGCTGTTAATGAATGGATAGCATTTAAAACTTTAATTAAGTTGCATTGTTAAAAGTAGAATTCAGAGCTACGCTTAATAGTTAAATTAGAACTTTTACGCACCAAGACCTCAAACAGCTGTGTGGCCAAAAGAAAACCACTTGTTAGTGAGACTCATCAGTTTGCAGGACTGGCCTTTGGAGCAACGGATAAATGTCATGTGGTCTGATGAGTCCATCTTGAACCTATTCCAGAGGCGCATCAGGGTAAGAAGGGAAGCACATGAAGCGATGCACCCATCATGCATAGCGGCCACTGTACAAGCCTCTGGAGGAGGTGTTATGATCTTAGGTTGTTTTAGATGGTCAGTGTAAGGTATTTTTAATATTATAAGGTACAGTATTATAATATAATAAGAAGATTCCTGTGCCTTGAGACCAGCCCCCTCACTGTGCTTCGTGACTCCTTATGCGGTATATCCTGTATCCAGACAAATATAACGGCTCTAGAACCCTTTTGTTTAACCACGACAATGGAAATGTATTTCCCATCACCTATCTGTCTCCGCGTCTCTCTATGACTGACATGTTAATGACTGGTTCTTTTGATGTTTTTCGAGGACACAGCATCACTTTAAAAGTGCTCTCTTTGCTGTGAATAAACAGATCTTCTAACATCATGCCTGTGTACGTTTGTGTTTTTCTCTCTCTCGTTCGATCAAGGTGCGGCGGACACAACAAGCAATAACTCTTTTTCGTTTAATTCAGCATAAAACCTATTTCGGACATTTGTCTTCTTTATAAACTTAACAGTCAGGTATAGGCTATAGAAACATTACGTGGCAATAAAATTAAGTCAGCTGACGACATGAATGTACCGAATGTTGGGTGCATCGGGCATATTCTACAGTCAAATTGTGAAAGAGTGATTTTGGGAGCGTGACGAATCATTTTCACATATGAATCAGCCACCACATTGTGCACCATAATCAAAGCTAAGGCTGTTGAATGAAATATTAGAGGATGTGATTTTTTTTTGTACATCAGTGCAAGCCGTTGTACATATATAGTAAAAGAAAAAAAAAAAACACTGCATATATCAGTACAAAGTACAAAGGAGTTTTTTTTTAATTATTATTTTCTTTACAACTACCGTGACCTCTAAGAGTGTAGTATTTATGCTGGGCCACATTTGATTATGTGTCTGGGATTTGTATTTAAATGCGATCTGAAATGCTTTTATGTTAATGTAACCCAAAAAGCGAGGCTGCCTTGTAGATGAATTCCATTTCACTTTTACTAATTATGTGATTGAAATTTTAATCAACGGAGTCACAGAGAGCCATGCTATTTTCCCAAAGTGTACGATGAATTAAAATTGCGAGTATAAAATGATCTTTGGCTGCACATTCAGCTAGGGCTGTGAATAGACTGTTTCGCTGTTCATGGTCGTTTTTCTTTTATTCATAATCATAACAAGCATGAAACTTTAACCTCAATTTTTCCTCCTTAGGATAATAAGCACACGGTCTATCGTGTATTAATCACAAAATAATAAGACGCTATAAATAATAAAACTATCATAAACATAGCATATTGTTTTGTGTTGTGTATCTAAACAAAAATATCTACTTTTTCGTTGTAATCTAAAACGTAATAATCAAATCAATCTTGATTCATCACATTTACGCTCCTTCTGTTTTTATTTTATTTTATTAAATCGAACGTTGTAATGACGATCTCCTCTGACATTATCTCTCATTTATACATTGTAATAATTTCCACCTTCAAATCTGAAACCATGATGCACCGCATGCCTCTTCCTTCCTCACCTGTGGACCTGAAATAACATCGTCCCTGTCTTTTAACACATTTATCACCTCTTTTAAAAAACCCAAATCTCTGCTAAATTTGCCGAGCGAACACCAGGGAGCTTGTCTCACTCGGAGACATCCCTCGTTAGCCTCGTTAGTGAGACCTGCTATCAGCTTCGACACGGAGGAGGACATCTGTGCAGCACAGCCAGATCTGAAGATCATTTCTTTCTTTCTTTCTTTTTTTTTTCCCAGGCTGCTGTGGAACCCGAAAGGGTCCAGGAAGAGCCAAAGGCATTTAGATGCCAGGGAGCTTTAGTGTCATCAGCTCTCCGTCCTTCTCATGCTTTCACACATTTTAGCGGCTGCACACCCAGGGGTAAAGCTGAGCTAGAGGGAAGTCATTGGCTTTTATCACGTTCCCAGAACTGGAGCTAATCCCGTCCAAAGCCAGCTTTTTGATGCGCGCTGGTAATTGTCTCTGCATGGGAAGGACATTGGCTCCGAAAGCAAAAAAAAAAAAAAAATCTGAATACTAGCCCCTTTCAGTACTTGGGTGGGGTAACCATTGGCTAATTTCCTTTTGTTGCATTGCTCTGTGGGTATTTGTTGGATTACATTTTAAATCAGGTATAAAACCTGGTGTATCTTCTTAGTTGATAGTACAACTGGACTGTCTTCCCAGTAACCTGTTTTACCCAGCCGTGCTGTTAATACAATATGAGATATTGTCAAGAAACAATAGCATGGACACTGGGACTATTTGCAACGTGGAGTAAATAGATATTAAAGACAAATCTTTTACCTGTGGAGGAACATTAGTGTCCTGTTGTATTAATAGTAATGGTCCTCAAGAGCACTTTTAGTGTCATTTGTTCATGGTCTTAACCAGCAGTTTTTAATATGTTGACAACTAAGAAAATGATGCTTTGTGTTGGAATAAAATCTCAGATTTTTTTATTTTTTTGCCATCAGCATTCCTGGTCCTTATCACTGCCGTTGTGCTGGGTCTCTTCTAAAGCTATTGCTTTGGCTGTAATTTTGGTTTCTTTATCAATAATACTGCAGTTTATACATTACTGTATATTCAAGCAGTCTTTTCTAGACGTACTGTTAGAGATGTATCACACAGGAGACATGTTTATGTGTACGCTTGATGATTTTTTAGGGGGAAAAAATGTAAAAACTTCTTTGTGTTGCAATGTCAGCCAGCTTATCAATATTTGTGAATTATCCAAAATCTATCCGACTTATCTTGCAGGGAGCCTCAAGCTGGAACCAAGGAACTTAAGGCTGAAAACAAGGCTGTGTACAGTATACAATCAGATGGGGTGCCAAAACATTACAGGGTACAAGTACATAACTTTTTGTAAGTCTCTCTGGATAAGAGCGTCTGCCAAATGCCTAAATGTAATGTAAATGTACATAGACGCACACGTCCAACCAGTCTGCTTAGACTGCATGTCTTTAAACTGTAGGAGGAAACAAGAGTTCCTGGAGCAAACCCACCAACCATTGGGAGAACATGCAAACTCCACACGTACAGTACAGACGCCAGGTGAGATTTGAAACCCCAACCCTGAAGCTGCCATGCTTGTTTTGTAACCTTTAGTCTGATTTGTGCTGATTTGTGCTTCTACTCCGAGGTCTCTTTTGCGTAGCCGCATACCCTACAGCAATAGCCTACAGCATTGTCTGATGTTAACCTCCACAGAAATGTAACTTAATGTCACAGTGATGCAGACTGCGACAACGATAATGGTCCACCTGGTGGCATCGCATTCACGCTCCTTCTTCTACACTTCCATTTTTTAATTGAGTCAAATGTTGTAATGACGATCTTCTCTGACATCTTCTCTCTTTTATACATTGCAGTAATTTCTTTAAAAGTAACTGTTGTTCAACATCTATTAGTTTAACTCCATTTCATTCAGTTGTTTGTAGTTCAAAAAAAAAAAAAAAAAAAACCTCACCAAAGTGGCAGAGTGACTCAGCACAGTTGCATAGATACCCTACTGCCAACTAGTGGTTTGGCTGTGTAATTGCATACACACCAGTCTTAATTCTCACAAAACTGTAGTTTTCATGTGAAAAACAGGCTTTTGTCTCATGCTCTTTTTGTTTTGGTCCTATCCTGTAAAATTTATTTGTTCATGGGTGATAGCTTAGATGATCCTGACTTCAACACTACAGTTAAAAATGAAACTAGAGACACTATAGAAGTTAGCACAGGGTCATCATAGGAATATTCATAAATGTACAGGAACAAGCCTTTTTTTGACATGGGTCAAAAAAGAAAAGAAACTAGAAAAATGGAAAATAAAGGGAAGACAGAGAGGCAAAGGCTCAGAAATGTACATGCATTCACAAACTATGGGCAATTTGGGAACGGGAATTAACCTAATCTGAATGTCTTTGGACTGAAACCGGAGGAAAGTCACCAAGCACAGGCCTGGCACACATACCCGGAGGCAGGAATCAAACCCAGACCCTTGAGGTAAAAGGCGACAGTGTTGACCAATAAGCCACCATGCCACCAATATATTTTGGCATGAAAATATAATTAATTGAACCACATTGTTCTGATCATCATGGAGCCTAGGATCTTCACTAAATCTTAATTACTCAATGACAACTTTTTAGGTGTGTTTTCAAGGAGCTGGCAACCATGTTACCTCATCAAAGACTAACCTTGTCGATATTGTTACACCCGCCTGATATGATCTCAGTGATATTATAGTAGCTTTGATTATATAACCCATAAACAAAATGCTTTTCTAAAGAAACCGTGTCACTCGACATCTGAGCCGATGAAATTACAACCCCTCACCCCCCCCGATTTCTGATTCTTATCAGTGTTACACATGCGAATGATCTACCGCACTGTACTGTCAAGGTGACTCCCAGCTTCGAACTGTGAAAAGGTATTAACAAGAATTTCCACTACGTTACACTTGGTCAAAATGCATTTACTCTCTGTGTAATTGCAATATTGTGACCATTAATCTGCTATCGATTTTACACTTATCACACTCCTGCAGCATCACGCCTTCGAGAACATGGTATATTACTGCAGAAATTACAGCAACTTTTGTAAGCATATGATCTGCCACCGGGGCCGGATAGTATTTCATAAGATAAGGTTTCCTCGCATAGGGTTATCTTGGGGTGATTATCTGATAGGAGCCGGAGTGTCAAAACGCACCAGCCTCGGGTCCTTGGATGATGTCTGAGAGGAGAGGAAATGTCAGGACGGCCCATTATATCTCACGCAAGGATGAATTAACTGAGCTTCCGACGTCTGTCAGCCGAGCACTCAGCTGTGGTCCAATTGCCTGCGTTAAACTGAGGATGAAAACAGCTACTAAATGCCTCGCTAAACTCCTCTCACACCAGCTGTGCTTTCTCTTATAGAAGAAGACCTAGTGCTTTTTTGTTTTAGCATACAGAGGGTCACAAAAGAACACTCTAGTGAGAATATAAGGATGGTGTAACCCTAAGGACAAAATGGGTTTTTGAGACAAGAAAAATATGAAGGTGGTGTTGTTTTTGCTGGGTCTGTCATGCGGTGAACTACGTAGCTATTCTGTTATTTAAAGTCCCTTTAATGTCAAATGCATTCGTGTAGGTATTTTTAGACCTAGTCTGAAGATACTGTTTATGTGTCTGTGAGCCTCATAATAGGATTGGTACTGTTAGGAGTTGCATGGTAGGGCATTGGTGGTACTGTACAGTAGGTGGTAGGTTTCTTCCCTACCTTGCAGAAGGCCCAAACCCCAGTTACTGGCTGCAGTCTCGGTCCCAAGCCCAGATAAAATACAAGGGTTGCTTCAAGAAGGGCATCCGGTGTAAAACCTGTGCCCAGTTTTGTGCAGATCGGATTGTCCTTTGTGGTGACCCCCCAGATGGGAGCAGCCGAAAGACAGACAACAACAAGTTAGGAGTAGCATGGTGGTGTGGTGAGTCATTTTTGTTCTCCCCATGCCTAGGTTCTTTGGTTTGTTCCCATGGTCTGCAATGCATACAGACCAATACTGCAAGTAAAGGGGTATACAGGGTAAAGTGAACAGTGCTACACATACCCAAGCTCAGGATTGAAATAACCTGGAATGAGTTGAGGACCTAAGAGATGTGATAGGAACACTACCCACTGTGGCACCCAGGTGCATTAAGACACCTTTATAATTCTTGCTACGAAGAGCATTGACCCATACAGTATGTTTTTAATATGTCTGCATAGGAATCACATTTCGACACTCCACCCAGTGCCAAAAGAATAATCACAGCTGGGTTGGGAAACTTTATAAAAGGACATGCTATTATAGCAGGCAGCTGACGATGCTGTTGTGCCATCTGACATCCCACACACATGGCGCTCACAACACTGGTGAGCCAAACCCCATTCAGAGCGAGCCGAGCAGAACCTCGTGGCACTGCGGGAGAAGGTGGCTGGCACTCCTGCTAGATGAAGCCATAGCTAATGACCATAATGGAAACAGATGATGGGCTTTTGAGAGAGAGAATAAGGAGCCTCGTATTTTAATAAAGCTCCAACCATCCACACAAATATTCAGGCCCAGTTAATCAACAGAGTTTAATTAGGTGCATTTTTCACTGCCACGTCACACTCTGCTGCTTTAAAACTCCGGAAAGATGCGAGTTCTCCTGCTGCTGTGCTTCCATTAAAAAAATGTTGAATTTGTAGAAGAGAAAAGGTGGGTCAAGGTTCGTTTTACTTAAAAAAAAAAAAATTTTCTCGCACTAGAGAGAAAATAGTGATGAAGCGTATATATTTATTACTCTTGCTTTAAGAAGACACTCTTGTGAAATTATGCAGTGGTTCTATGTAAATCTGCCATTTACGGGCGAGAGGCGGTAGAGTAGAGTAGAGGGGATGCCTATATACAATCAAGGTTTTACGGGCCTTTATTCACCCTCTCCCTAGATGTTTTTACTATCACTATTCTCCATCAACCTGGGAAGAAGCAGCCACTGTATTTTTTCTGCAGCTTGCAGAAACGATTCTATCAGAAAATTGGTGCTTGAGGGAGCTTGTGTCAAGGCCATGGCATGTTTGTCAGGCTTGGGCAGGCAGGGTATGGCAATGTTTTACACCGAATGTGTACTGTAAATCCATCTCGCAAACCGTTTCATTGCGTTATGCCAGTCATAGATTATATTTATTACATCTCCAAACTGTGTGATAGAAGGCTATTAGCTAATGTTATGCGCACAGCCAGTGTTTTGTTTTAATTTCATACACTCAGATTAAAAGAAATGAGGTGGCAAATGTGTAGGCTGTATAATTATTATATTATTATATCTTATTGCAGAAAACAAGCTTTGGACTTACACCAGCTTTAATTTTTGCCTGTAAATTTTTGGGTTGTTTTGGAGTTAAATGTAAATGGGGGTATAATGATACTAAGTTAAATAAAGTAGTTTAGCATCTGGTTTATTCTGGTTAGTACGTTTACAAGCTTTGGTTATAGCTCGACTAGGACATTTAATTTGTCTACTGTTCTTGTTGCATTATACACGCACATCAGGGGAGCTGGTTTATTGACAGAAGTATGTCCAACTCTGCTACAATAAATGGCGATGTGCCATATATCGACAAACAAGTTCTCTAGTGGCAAACTGGTACTGTATCAGCATGGCAAGGGGTGAAATCTCACTCAGTATGCTTTACTTTTTGTACAAACAAGATCAACGCCATCCCTTGTCGTTACCTGAAGGCAGTCGACACCCTCGTATTATTAGTGGCTTCTTCCACTGTTATGCATTTTGTCTTTATTCAATGTCTGAGTCAAAGCAAGGGTCAGGAACTGTGGGGCATTCCTGGGCCAATTTCAGTGTCCGATTGAGTTATGCATGCAATGAGTATCTTAAATCCTGACTGTATTATCTGGGTGTGCTGGGTCCGATTGAAAAGTTCGATTTAGTACGATTTCAGTCAGACTATGATGTTTACACTTCTTTTAAAAGATGGGATTTCGGTGAATAAACACAAATTAAACATACACATTGTCTCAGTAGATCTGGAGGTTATCCTGGGAATGCTGTGCTTTAGCTGGACATAGACCCTGGATGAGATGTCATGCCCACATTGATTCATAAATGAAGTTGGAAGAAACTGGAGAATTCCAACCAACCTCACGTAAATAGTGGCAAGGAGAATTTGCAATATCAAAAGTTCAAACCAGGTGAGATTGGTGAAAGCTCTTCAGCACACTAATAGTATTTATGGATTTCCACTGCCCTCAAACAACGGCCCTTTAGACTAACCTTTCAGTTCAGAAATGCTGGGTGAACTCATAGACATTTAAGAGACATTGAAAGTCTGTGATAGCTTTTGTCTCTTGAAGATGTAGAACAGCAATCGAAAAAACAACATGAAAGTGGATCTGGACCTCAAATATGGTCTGGTGGAGCAATTTAAGTCAGGTCTTATATTGGATGTCTACATCGATGTGATGACTTGTGATCAGTGTTAAAGATTAAATTAACGAATCATAATCTGGATTAAAATTCTAGATGCAGGTAGAGCAGAACCTACATCCAGGTGGATGATGGACCTGGTGGTTCCGCCTATGTGCCATCCAGCACATCAGGAAACTGTTGTACATCCACTGGCAGTTATTTACAGGGTCGGGTTGCCAGCTCCATGCCCGGTTGTATCTGAGCACTTGGTGGTAAAGGACCTTGCTCAAGGGTCCAAGAATGGCACCCCAGTGGCACCGGGGCTCGAACCGGGGACCACCTGGCCTCCAGATGGGCTGGAAACAAAACAAAATAAAATAAGAATGTATTGATGTACGAGTCCATAAAGAGCCTGCAATGTCAGGCATCCTCGGTCAATCAGGTCTCACCAGGATAACCCAGTTTTCTGATCTCAGACTGAACGTAGAGCAAACATCAAAATGAAAGATGACTGTTTCTTCGGTGAGAGCACCAAATTTATGAAAATCATGCTCTTGCATTGGTTTACATCATACAACATACAGCGACAATCACTTGTAAAAGACTCTACAGCAAGGCTGCCAGCCAAATGAAGTTTCAACTAGGGCAGAAATTGGGGAGAGCTCAAGAAGGCAAAACTTCACAGATGTATAGCCAAAAAATGTCAGCAATGACTATTACTCTAAATTCTCAGCTGCGGAGGAGGAAGGAGTCAAAATGGAGAGCTAGCTGAGAGCTGGAACAGTAGAAAAGAGAAGTGGAGGGGGGGGAAAGTAACAACTCTAACAACCTTGCCTTATTTCTCTTGGAGGAAAAAAAAATAATAGGTGGTTGAGAGAGGAAGCAGAGGCATGGTGGGAGCAGTAACTAATAGAGAGCCTTCGCTAGGTTCTGGGGAGGTGAGATTGAGAGAGTGCTGCTTAGATAAGGACAGAAAAGGAGAGAAAGGGAGAGATATCACCAGTTTTGAGCCAGAAAAAAGGATACGCCTGTAAAGCACTTACGGTATTCTGTCTCTATCTTTCATAAACATGTGCAGCCACTCCTTTGACTGCACTCGTTCATTATGAATTGTCTCAGCTATTTGGCAACACAGTATTTGTTCGCTGATCTCACTCCCACTGTCGTCCCCCACCCCCCCCTACCCCCCCTCCCCGCCCCTCGCTCTGCTTCTCTTGCTGACCTTATTGGGAGAAAGATTTCTGTTCTTGGGCACTCAGAGCTCAAGACAGCTGCAGTGTTTTATTATTTAAATGTTCAATGAATACCCTTGCTAGTTGCTCTTTTTTGTTGTAAATGCTATAAATCAATGTCCAACTGCGTATATTTCAAGAAAAAAAACTGTATAAAACCACAACTCTGCCGTCAAATCCTACTGTAAATTCAAAATGAACATCCAAGATTTAATTAACGTTCCTTAAAAGAAATTGCTTCATTTAAGGACATTAAAAAGATGTCACAATAAATTAGCTGTGATGCCCTTTAATATTCCAGTTGTAACCTCGATGCCGCTGACCCTCTGCTGAACTGCTGCAGTTTACCCTCGTGTAATTATGTGCGTGCCATTACAAATGAGAGGTATCACTTTTAGCAATAACAAAATTACCTATGCAAAAAAAAAAAAAAAAAGGATTAATTCGTCACTGTGATGTGTGCAGAAATGCGTATTCAGAAGCACCATAACTGATTATTATCCTCGTTTCCTATAGATGCCGCTCGCAGTCTCGCCAAGGTCGCCGCGTAATCATGGGGACTTGGACGTCTAATCTTTCCGAGAGACAGAAGTGCAAGTAATGGATTAGGAAATCACTAGGAAAAGTGAAATTGCAAATGACCCGCAGGTCGCATGGCCATAGATACAGTTATCTAGTGACCTAGAAATCAGATTACCATGCAGGGAAAGAGGAAAAAATCAAATTGAGGAACAGAGCCTGAGGGAATAACATGTACCTGTGATGATAAAGATTCTTACCTCAAATATACCTAAGGGAATTTCAGGCCAAGTGCACAAAAAAAAGAGTGCACGAATTCCTTCTAAAATTCACCAAATGGTTTTATTTGGTCTCTCACAAGATCGTTAAATAATCATTAGCCATCCCTGGTCCTATGCCATGAATTCAAATAACATCACAAACTTCCAAGGTGACATGAGCCGAGCTTGCCTTCACCTCCTTGCGTTTTCCTTCTCTCCATCCTGACACTCTAAAAGCTTTACTTTGATTAAGCACTTGCAAAAAGCCTCTCTACCTTTAATTACCTCTACCTCAATCATTTTGTTCCCAAGTATTATATGTGAAATCACGTCCTGCCTAATTAAATAATCATCCCTCACTCTGACAACAAAAGGAGCACCGTCATTAATCATCTCATACCGAAAGGAGAAATGTGAGAATAACTGGGGGCGAGTATGACCTTTAAGACGAGAGGGCAGAGTTCCTTGAGTCTTTATAGGTCATCTCGGGTTAGCCTTATATTTTAGTCAAAGTTGTATACTTGGTAGGGAAGTTAAAAACCGATTCTCACTTTTTTTAGTTTTGGTCATCATCATAAAATTAACAGTAAGCTAAGTTAAGTGTGAGAATGTAGAGCAATATGTGTGAACTGAGTTGCCATCATCATGGTGGTGTAGTGGTTATCACTGTGACCTGACATCACCAGGGTCAAGGTTCGATTCATGCCTTGGGTCTTGAGTTTTCATGTTTTCCCTGTGCTTGATGGGTTTCCCTCCAAGTACTCTAAAGAGTGTGAGGTTTCCTCCCACAGTCCCAAAGCCAGGCTAACTGGTGTTTCCCAATTGCATGTAGTGTGTGAGGGATTTCCTCCAGAGTGTACCCTGCCTTGTTTCCCGAGTCCCCTGGGATATGGTCGTGCGACTCTGAACAAGTTAAGCGGTATAGAGAATGAGCGAGTGAGTTGAAATCACCTCTCTTTAGCTGTTGGCTTTTGTAACTCTTTCTTTTAACATCTGGTACACCAGACTAAGGCAATCCCCCCGCTCCTTAAACAAATCTGCAAGTAGACAAGAGAGAACACAGTCAAAAGAGACAGTGGTCTTTTGGATTCCAGGGCTTGTCATGATCATGTTTGGTTCAAGTGTGTGAGGGATCAAGGGGCTGTTCAGAAGGTTTCAGGGTGTTACATTTGCTCTCTGCAGACAACACGGACATACACACATCTTTCATCGAAGTCTTGCACAGTCTCATGAGGTTAGCAACTCCGTTTGAAACACTTCTTTCTCCATAGCAACTCTTCTCTCTCTCTCTCTCCCTATGTCTTTTGCAGTTGATTTTTTCAGACAATTCTCTCTCTCTCTCTCTCTCCACTGCCTGAGGTCACGTGGTTTGGAATTCGAAGCTGAAGTGAAAACTGTGCTGCTATCTCACCCAGCCATATGTCCCGGCTCTAGCCTCGACAGAGTTCTTGCTCCTCTGTTTTTTTTCCCTCCCTCTCCGTCTCTCAGGTTGAGATTGAGGGATCTGGAGGAACTGCATGAAGGAGGGCTGTTAAAACTAGTCTATGTCAGAAGACTGCTTGAGCAGGCAGAAGATCTCGTGATGAGGTCAGGTGACTGCACTCAGTGTGTCATGTGCAGTCAATAGTGATGAATGCTATTAATGCTGCGTGACCCTGAACCTAATAATATTTATGGGACAGTATGTGTTCTGTTTCTGCTCACTTTAAATACCAACATTACATTGTTCCACAGCATGTTACAACGCTTCCATTGTTTAATGTAAAGGCTTGATTATAACTCCAGACTTACTCAAAAGTCCCAATGGTAAGTCACAGTTCGTTGACGAGAAGATCGCCGTCATCCAATCAAATCGAGTTTATCGACTCCGCTCTCCTCTCCATTAATCTTTTTCATGCGTCCTTGATAAATACACTAGCTGCTGTTGCCCAATGACAATCCCTTGATATCCTCCCAGCTTTTTCTTTTAAAGTTCAGATCAAAATAAATGTCTGTCCAAACAACAAACTAATAATCTGCAGTGTTCTCAGATATCTATCACCGACACTACAGAAGTGTCTCAAGGGTCCGTCTGACTCTATCTCACCTGTAATATGCTTAGATCTTATTTAAAATTCTGTTTGAAGAATGTCAACTTATATGGTATAGTCTGTACTTTTCAGCTCAAAGTTTCAGCTCATCTTTTAAATCACCCCTTTATGTTCAACCCTTCAAACTGGGACTTAATGCTATGGAATTTGAAAGTCCAATTGGTCAGATGATGTTCATTATTTTATTCAATTAATGATTAATCTATAACAGCAGAGATGCAAATAGCTCCAGCTGCAAGGCCTAGTCACATCCATCCATCCATACATACATACATACATACATACGTACATCCATCCATACATGCATGCATTGTGCTTACAGCTTCTCCGCTCCTGGGGTGTCTAGGGGCTATCCAGGAGAGCTTAGGACACAGAGTGAGGTACACCCTGAATTGGGTACTCACCAATTGCAGGGCACAAGCATACACACACACACACACTCAAACCATACACCATAGACATTTTGGAAAAACCAATCAACCTATGACTCATCATATGTCACATGTACACGAAAGGAAACCCACCAAGCACAGGAAAAACATGAAAACTCCACACACACACAGACTAGAGGTGAGATTTGAACCCTAAACCCCAAAAGCAGTAGCATGGTGGCGTAGTGGTTAGCACTGTTGCCTTGTACCTGAAGTGTCGAGGGCTCGATTCCCGCCTTGGGTTTGTTATGTGCATGAAGTTTGCATGTTCTCGCCGTGCTTGGTGGGTTTCCTCCAGGTACTCCAGTTTCTCCCCAAATTCCAAAGACATGCAGATTAGGCTAATTGGCGCTCCCAAATTGCCCGTAGTGTGTTTGTGTGTGTGTGTACTCTTCGATGGATAGGCACCACATCTCATGCCCTGCGTCTCCTAGAATAGGCTCCAGGCCTACAGTACATACAGGATAAAGCTGTATAGAAGTATAGACAATGAATGAGTGAGTGAGAGAGTGAGAGTCTCCAGTGCCAGTGCTTTGTAACTGTAGTCTTCTGGTTGCTTGGCAGACTTTCCACAATAAAATTCTAACAATAAATATCAGTAAAAAAGCTTTTTTTAAATTATTTTTTTTAATAAACTGACACACACATTGTGCTGTGATTGTATTAGATCAAATAATTTCCAAAGCTTTTTTTTTTTCCAATTATGACTAGCTTAAATTGGACACATCTGCATACCTGGTATTCACAGTATTTGATTTGTTCACACTGATTTACTTTGAAAAATATGTTTCTCTCTTATATATATATATATATATATATATATATATATATCACACATACAATTTTTTATATACATATTATATTATTTGTGAGGCATATATGCATGCCTCACAGGCCTCAGAGGGTTTTCTTTTAAGAGCAGTACTGAGCTATGCAGACGTATTCTTTTATTATCAGTCTCTTTCCTGCGGAGTTTGCGAAGAATTCTGTCACAAAAGCCCCACAGGGCGTCTTTCTAATTGGTTTAAATATACACGTGTGGTGAAAAGCAGGTTCGCCTGCTCAGTACAGCGAATGAGGCATCCTCGCAGCCGGCGAGAACGAACCAATTAGCATCCTGGGTGGGCTAGGAGATGAAACGTGATCGATTTGATTTTGAAAACGCAATTAGCCAACCGGTGCAAAGTACAACCACTTCATTATCTACGGCATCGTGCTGACAACGATAAAACGAATCAGCCCCAGACTGTTTGGTCTATGAAGCATGCAGCAACAGGCAAACAATATGCCTTATTAGCCATGCTAGCCTTATCACAAGATGCAAAGAGAGATTAGAAATAATCAATCAACATCATAAGAAAACCCCAAATCCAAACATGTATGCTTTTTTTTTTTCTTCCCCCAAACACACACACACAGAGCATGGTGGTCTGTTCATTAGGGTGAATATTCATCTCTGGAACATTGTCTTCCGCACAAGGTTATGCATGTGAACATTTTGTACTGTTTTCACTGTGGATTTTGTGCAAAAACAAGCAAATTACGCCGTCACGCTGCACCTGCACGCACAAACAGCAGGTAGACCCTTACATAAGATCTGTCTCGTGTCTTTATTAGATACAAGCGTATTAACAAGTTGAGATAAATCAACACAATTTGCCCTGCTGGGCTA
The DNA here is from genome assembly GCA_030014215.1 of Clariallabes teugelsi. Lineage (NCBI taxonomy): Eukaryota > Metazoa > Chordata > Actinopteri > Siluriformes > Clariidae > Clariallabes > Clariallabes teugelsi. The sequence continues at coordinate 4,130,225 of JAQMYG010000035.1, forward strand.
CTCTTACAAAGCATGCAGCATGAAACGCACACACACACACACATACACACACACACAATTACACATGCACACACATACAAACATCTCCAGCCCTTAAGGTTCTATCTTCTTTTCACCCTTCTCTCAGACGTAGGATAAAACACACAGTTCGGCTGCTACTCACATTGTTTTTTTTTCCCACTCAAGCTCCCTGACTCCTTCATTTCTTTACATCGATTTTTCTGTCCACACTATCTTTTCTTTCACTTTTGCACTTCCTTTTCCCTCTCACCTTGCCTTCTACTACCTCTCTGTCTATCTTTGTTTGTCACTATTTTAGTGAAATAACATCGTATCTCACCGGCTTAAAAAAAGAAAAGAAAGGAAAACAACCAGCTAGCTTTGTGGAACGCAATAAATGTGATGCATGTAGTATTAAGGACATGTAATGTGCATATTTGTGTGTGTCATACAATATCGCCTTGCACCTCTAGGGTCCGCCTTGGGCATGGAGTTGGCATGTTCATCCCATGCTTGGTGGGTTTCCTCCGGGTACTCGGGTTTCCTCCCACAGTTCAAAGACATAAAGATTAGGCTAACTGAAGTTTTTGGAGATAGTTTTATTTTTAATAACTCGGCTAAAGGAGGGAAATCTGTAGATCTAGGATCTTTTAAACATTTGTGTTGTGAATGATATTTCCCAAATATCAACAGTTTACATAATAATCCATACAAGGAAATGCTTCTGGATTTATTAAAGCTATGGATCACCAGTATGATTGTATCACTGCCCACTTCATTCAGAAGGAAACACGGATGGATTTTTAAACAGCACATGTGAGCCCTTGATTACAATTCGTTTTTATTGTTATTTTTTTATATATATATATATATATATATATATATATATTTTAGAGCAGTGTGTTACTATTTTGCTCTGGTGCATCTTGGATTGTTTGGTTGTATAGTAGGTCATATTTTGGGTGTCCCCTCAATGTGTGATTCCTCCCCCCCACCTTTTTTGTTTGTTTTTTTCTTCTAACTATAATCAGAGGTGTATGCTATTTGTTAGTACCAGAATGCACCTATGACGGGTGCATGTGTGCATGCCCATGGTTATCGCAGGACTTGTAACACCTACATAAGTTTTATCTGCTTATATTGGATAACATTAGCCAGCATCACAGTTATATTCTCTGTGCTGCTGGGAGGCAACCTCTAACTGCTATGGTGGAATATTCTTTTGTGGGTTGCCTAGTGCACAAACTGAATCAACATAACACTTAACACTAGGGGCAGTGGTGGCTCAGTCGGGTAAGGCTGTGGGTTACTGGGTTACTGATCGGAAGGTCGGGGGTTCGAACCCCAGCATTGCCAAGTTGCCACTGTTGA
>JAQMYG010000035.1:4131695-4142222 GCA_030014215.1 Clariallabes teugelsi
GCCTGTCTTGTTTGTCTATCCCTTGCATGCATAGTCCCTAGTGTTTAGCCCGTTAGTCTGTTTAGTGTGTCTTGTCTTGTCCAGTGTGTATCCCATGTTTGTATTGTATTAGTGTGTATTCCCTAGTCTGTGTTTGTGTTTTGAGTTCTGTTTATATTATACTCCATGTTTCTAGCCAACTTCAGTTCTTGTTTTGTTTGTTTGTTTATGATTATCATTAAAGACTCTTTAGTACACCTTAACCCCCTCTGCGCCTATGCCTCACCCACACCCACAGTCCAACATCCAACAGTACGTGACAAATACCAACCAGGTGTTTTATATGGAAGGGAAAATAGTGGTTCAGTTGCATGGCTTTTCTATTGCAGTTTACTGTTTTGCAGCTCAAAAGACAAGGAATATAAAATAAAGACTTGTTTAAATATAAAAAAAAAATACAGTACAATACATGAAAAAACATAAGAAGCCTAATGGACTAATGGTTATGTTTTAGCAGCTATTAGGGAAAAAATAGGCTACAATAAGCAGTGCAATGTTGGACTGCATTTCCTTTGCAGAGATTATCTGGCAACAACTACATTATTATTTAATTTTATTCTATTAAAAAAAAAAAAAAAGTACAGTTAAATCTAAAAGTACAGTTTAGTCGTAGTAATCCAACATCACTGTACCGATAAATTCTTAAAAAAAAAAAAATCAGTTCACATATTTTTATCTGTTTTAAACGTCCTAATTGCTTCAATTAGTGCTATAAAGAATGGTGAAGGTACAGAGAACTTAGTGGCATTTATTTAATTAAGAGTTCTTCACTTCTGGGTTCTGTACTCATTAACTATAATTTCCCACCATTAAACAAAGGCTTACATGGTCCAGTCTCATTTCTTACAATCCATACACGTGCACTTATCAAGTCACTCCGCTTAAACGCAGACACCCAAATACCAACCAAACACAAACGGCTAAATGATTTTATCCCTAAGAGATAAAAAAACAAGAGCAAACCACTCAGTTGTGGCTACTAAATGTGAATGGATGATGCATCATTACACCCAAAACATCATTCAATTAACAGAATCAATGAATTGACTAAACAAACTAATTAAATACCAAATCGTACAGAAGAGGAAACATTCAAGCTGCGAGCGGGGTGTGCGTCAGAGTGAGTTTATCATGGGTATCATGGGTAAGAATGTTGTTAGGCACGACACGAAGCAATATTTTCAAGCGTGCTTGATATTCTGGGTAATAAATCTTGTATCTTGAGCACCTCTTTGACAAGTAGCAAGAACGGCGATGAGAAACAGGCAACGAAAGAGGAGAGGAAATTTATCTGCGTTCACACGCAACAGATCCCTGAATCCAGCTTATCATCCATCCATCTATCCATCCATCTACAAATTATTTGGCATGTCGAACACAAATGGTTAGTGCGAACAGTGTTATGAAGGAATACAAATGCAATCCCTGGTGGCAACCAATAAGAAAATAAAATGGTTAGGTTTCTTTTCTATAACTCTATAGTTTTTAAAAAAAATAAAACTAATATTTTTCCCTCATCACATTCTTTGCATCATTCTCTCATTCCTTTACATTGTTCTCCTACTTATCTTTTTTAGTTTCTATGTTACTAAAGAATGGACATATATACCTATATATACCTATATATACATATAGACCTATGATCTCTCCAGGTGAAAGATCAGGTATTGTGTGTCTCTTCAGCATGACTTGGTGTGTGTGGCAGCATGGTATTTCTGTCATGTTGGAAATTGTGTATTAGTGTAAATGGTTTCGAACCTGATGTATTTGTATAGAATTTTAATATATATCACATACCCATAATATCATATCATAATGATGAATTAAAATAAATGTTAAAAAACTTGATGAAGTTGTTGGCGTCCTCTATTCAATGTTACTGCAAAGAGAATTCACCCCGCCCCACCCCACCCCCTCCCTCTCACCCAGTCAAACATGCACTGTTGTCATGCTGTGCTGTCTCCGCCCCCTCATGACACTCATGTGTTACCTGACTGTTTCCACCTGTTCTGTGTTTTGCCCTGATTAATCTGTTGATTTAACCCCTTCTGTATCATGGTAGTCTGGGGTGAGGTATTATCACGTATTCACCTCAATAGGGCAGAGCCTTAATTTCTTATTGCCTTAGTATTTTTTTCTCAAGAAATCTCCTGTTTGTTATTTAAGCATTTTACTTAGTTATCATGATATTAGCATTGCAATGTGGTTGTAGATTTTGTATTAAATATTCTGTTTTCTTTTCTTTTCTAGCTTGCCAGTGAAGGCAGAAGAAGGTAAATTTGTGGATTTATTTATTTATTTATTTATTTATTGGATTTATTACCTCCTTCGAGACCGTTGTGGGCGAGATCCCCCAGTTTCAGAAATAAAACAAGATACTGTTGGATTTATTAAAGCCAAGGATCAACTCTCTGATTGTGTCATTCAGAGGTAAAGAGAGATGGATTTTGTTTTTAAAAGTAAACAACACTTTTCAGCTTGTTTTATTTAACCTGATTTAATGGCTGCTTTGTTAGTGCTTGATAATACTAGTGTGTTACTGTTTTGTCTTTGTGTTCTGTGAGGTACATTTTGAATTGTTTGATGGTTTAGTAGGTAAGGACAACTCAGGACAACTATGAGGTGTACAGTTATTGCTGTCTTACTCACTCATCATCTATACCACTTATCCGGTGTACAGGTCACAGGGGGCCTGGAGCCTCTCCCAGGAGACTTGAGGCGAATGCCAATCCATAGCAGGGCACACATGCATACACAGGCTCATTTACACACTACGGAAAATTTGGGAAAACCAGTTGGCCTAGTCTGGTTGTCTTTGGACTGTGGGAGCAAAGCAGGAATCCCGGAGAAGAACATGCAAAGAGACCTGATGTGGGATTCGAACCCAGGCCCTGGAGGTGCAAGACAACTAAGTAATTTTGCCACAATTATTGCAGGACTTGTTAATATTTAATTGTATGTTGTATCATATTAGTCATGTATTATCAAGAATTCAATACATTTCTTAATGCCTTACATCTTTGTAAAATGTCCTGCTTTTTAACCCTCATCTGTTTTCCAAGATGTGGCTCATTCTAGAGTGGCATCCAAAAGTTTTAAGACAACATACTGTATGTGATTTCTTACAGTAACCCTTGTGCACAAAACCTATTAATGATATCACTAATAAGTTCTCTTTTTCGGGCAGTGTGTCCATCTCTGCACAAATGTGGCTAAAACTATGGAATTCTCAAATGAATTGCATTGAAGTGAAAGTTTTGTGGCACATTTCTGTACATGATCTTCAGGAAGCAATCAAGCAGGCATGGATTCAGCGAGTGACACCAGAGTACTGCAGAAGTCTTTTTGACTCTATGCCCAGCCGGATCCAGCTGGTTTTGAAGAATAAAAGACTTCATACTAAATATTGATTGTTGTAAAGCAATTTCGTTGCATAAAGGCAAAAAAAAAATTCATATCCTGATTTCCATTATTGAAAAAAAAAAAAAAAAATGTGAAAGTCATTAAAACATTGAATTTCACTTGTCTCAATACTTTTGTATATCTGCACATGGACAACAGTTCATAGCTGGAATGCTTGATTGTTTTTTCTTTTTTTTTTTACTTGTCCTTTGATGTTACTTGTCCTTTGATTTATTTTGGAAAACAATTTCTCATCTTTATTGAAATGAATAACATTTAAAATGTCCTCCAGTCTGGTTATAAAGTGAAGCAAAGTACAAATAAATGATGTTGCTTCTTCTGGAGACTTTGATCTTAAAAGCGTAGAGTAGTGCTCATACCGGCTTAAGTGCATATGGAGATCCTCAAATATCATCCATTTGTTTTCACGTTACACTACATTAGTAATGAACAATTACAACAACAGTCGGTATACTAATACCTTTTTGAGAGTTTGTTGAATGGTTGCATGTTCTGCATTTTTACATGTCACGCAGGCCTCCGGTCTTAAAAACACGACCCGTTTTCCATTCCTGCTCCACCCGTAGGTTTTGCCATCATTAGGACTGTTATATTTATTCTGCTTTTTGGGGCATATCTTTACAATTTGTTTCTGATCATTAGTGCCTTAATAAGCCTTTCTCCATTTGATTTAATTTCACCCCCCTTTTGATCATATTCTGACCCAGATATTATGCTGTTATTTTTATTCTGATTGCACGCTGTCTTGTTCCCTGCCACATTTTGTCCCCTGCTGCCTGCACTGATGTTAATTCACAGCTAATGACACCGTGCATGCATTATGCCTCCTACATGATACATTTACTTTATAGGAAGTAGTCTAGGAGAAAGCTAATTGTTCAGGAAGCCTTCATGTGGCAATTGACTATGGCAATGTAATGTCTATAGCTAATTAGAGACGGGTCCCACTCCATTTAAATTAATTATAGGATTCTCTTTTTACATTTATCATTTTGAGCTGCTATATGAAACTGAATGGCTTAAGACAGAGCCGGTGCATGTTATTATTTATTTACAAGACCTCTTATAGACGGGACCTTCGTATATTACTGTTATTGCTTATATACAGTGATTTATGTTACAAAATATATTTTTTGCTATAGATTTGTATTGTTTTGCTCATTTTCTGTGATGCATTTGACGTTACTCGCGCTCTGGCACTGCTGGAAAAAACAATGCATTAAAAATTAGGACTATAAACACAGTTTTTAAGCATGGCAGTCAATCAGGCTTGAAATAACAGCACCCTGTGTGATTGCTTTACCAATCGCTTTCATGGTCTGCACCCAGTTGGCTTTCTAAAACCTCCTCTCTCCTGCAGCGGTGTGCCAGTTGGTGGCCATGCACGCGTGTGTTTTGCCCACTTCTATCCAATCACCCCTTGGAAATGTCACAGCAGGATGTCATCAATTAGTATTGAAATCAACTCTTTCCTATCCTCTTCAGGGAAAAGGTAGCCAGGGGTGGTACAACTTTTATGCTTATTTAAACCTCACTATGCAAACAACCAGCAGGTGACCACCTCAAGCTCCTCTGGAAATTGGTGTCAGCTGTGAGTTTCTCAACACAGGATTGTGTCTGCAACCCTGAAACCACCTTGATGCCTTCTCAGGTTTTTAAGCACAGTGTGAGGTAAGGTAAGTAATACTGCACACTTTAACAGTATTTTTTCCCCCCCCTCACACCTCAGGGAGGAATATCACAGCTTTGATGACCAGAAAGTGTATACTGTACGTGCTAAGCCTGTGTTGCCTATGCGCCGGTGACTTGGTTTTGTCTACTTCGCAGAAACACAAATGTATAAGGTCAAAGAAAAGCAACATACATGCCCACTGGATCAGACCAATTTCTGTATGCAGCTTTCAAGTGTCGCTCTAGACTCCCAGCGCTCTAAAGAATCAAGTCACTGTGTATACAATGTGCCGAGTTAGTGTTTAGAGATACCCAACCCTTGATGGAATCACTAGGAAAGTTTCAAGGGGAGGAAAAGAAATGAAGAGAATGTCTAGGGGATGTAAATGGAGCTTTGGTGTAAGTTTCTTGGATTCCTTGCTGTCGGAGGTCTCGGGTCAAATGCTGTTAAAAGCATCAGCAGATCATGCTGAATGTTTCATTAAAATATCTTAAGTTTATTCAGGTTAAAGCCTGGCTTCGCTTTCTCAGTGGTAGGCTTCTCGCCTGACATGCAAAGAGCGCCGGTTCAATAATTCCCTGCCAACGCTCCAAAAGCCCAGTCTCAAGCTCGGATTAAAAAAAAAACGGAATAGTTGCATGGAGACTTAATAATAAAAATAATAATGTGCAGATCGCATGATCCCCTGCGGCAACATGACATTGATTCTGTGACAAATAAAGATCCGGCAGTATGTGAGCACTGCTATAGCAATGATCTAAAAGCCACCAACAGGAGGACGATGGCAAATAATTACAAACCTGTTCACCAAATACACTATCAAACAAAAACTAAACAAACAAGAGCATGTTTTACCTTGATAATGAGAACTTTCTTTCTTGAGATTTAATATAATATATATTTAAATTTTTTTTATTTTTTATTATATATAAAAATATAGATATATTTTTGCATTACAGTGATTGGCAATCTAAGCAGAACATAGAAATTAAATCACAGGTTAGCCAAACTAGAGAACGTGCTACCACATGACCAGTTACACAACTCAACCAAAGTGATCGCCGGGACAAGTTCTCATCCTAAAAGACCAATGTAATTGCAGTGTAAAATCCTAGAAAGACAAATCTCTGGTGTTTTTTCTTTCCGTTATTTAAATCAAGCATGGCTGAATTAAATTAGCACCTTTAAATTAACCAGGCTCTCCTAAATCAGTAAGTTTATTCTCTGTTGCTCATTACTGGAAAAGCACAAATTTGTGCAGCGCTCTTTAAATAAAACCAGCCCCCAATTTTTTCCCTTTAATTGAAACCTCTACAGATAATCATATTCGCCTGTTGTGTTTAAGTTAATAAGGGAGGTGATTCTTCCCATATTTTTATACAGTGTTCATAATAATGAGAATACATAATAGTGAAAAGAAGTAAAACAGTTTCATAGATAGATAGATAGATAGTACGGGGCAAAATGACAAACATTTAAGTGGTCACAGCAGACAATCATCCGATCCGCATATTCAGCTTGGCACAGGTTTTACACCGGGCGTGACCTTCCTGTTCTACTCAGGCTTTGGACTGGCATTAGGGATCTGAGCCACCAGTGCCCCTCCTAATATTTTTTTAATGAGTAAAAAATTTCATTTTTTATTTCACTCAACCTTTTTTTTTTATTGTAGATCTGTGAAAGCAGTAAATGGTTTAAAAGCCAAAATACCAATATGTTTGGGATGATTGGGGTCCCTTTTATTTTTATCAAAGATGACAACTGTAGCTACAGACATAGCCATTCTCAGCAGGAAATAGGTCGCACTAGATTCACCTGCTGACTTTGTGTTTCCTGCAGTTTCCTTTCTCCACTCCTTTTCTCCTTCGTGCTCACAAGGAATCTCACTGGACAGGTTTTATGTGGCAGTGAAACCTGTTATGCAGAATCACTTGGTGTGCATGGACAATTTTCTCCATTCATTGGAATTGCTCTGATTGGCACACAGGAGTGAAGGACATTAATTGTTTCCTTTTCTGGCAGACATAAAAAATGTGGACCACCAGAAGGCTAAATTGATTTTCTATTGATAATGGGGGCAAATGCTGTGCAGCTCCTTTATACCTCTTAAAAGTCATTCAGGTTAGGCATTTCAGAAACATACACTGGTATTAGCTAACCCTAAAACGTAGTCAGGTCTTTTAAATGTCAGACATTCACAAGAGAGAGAGAGAGAGAGAGAGAGAGAGAGAGACACACACACACACACACATCTGACATCTCATATGGCGTAGTGTTCACAGGCCCCGAATGTATTAAATCTACAAAACTCCATACTCACCCACAGTTCCATTAGATGCCATTCTCATTGAGTCGGGGCCTCAGAAGCATGTGAGGAAAATGTCCGTAAGAAAGATTGAAGGGGACAGCTGAGAAAGAGAGAGGGAGTGGATGATTAGAGATGATATGGTGCCTGTTGAGGGAGAATCTGAAGGGAGGAGGGAAGGATTGCTTTACTTGGATCTCAAATCACAATGGACACAGAGGGAGGAAATGGCTGAAGGCTTGTGTTAGACTTTTTTCTGTTCCAAGAGTAATAACTTGCATCTGTTATTTTGTAATGCCATAAAAACTTATCTTTGTGTCCATAACTTTCTCCCTACAATCTAAGTTTAAAATGGATCTAGCTCGGACCGAATGTTTGTACTCGGCTTATAGCTTTTTCCACATTTGCTTTTGCTAAACTTCTGTTTAGCTATGAAAAGAGTCTGAGAATTTAAAGCCACTTACAATTATCAGCTCCCTAACTTTATTAACGCATAACACAATTTCCATTCAAATCCGAGGATTAAAAACACACCTTTCTAATGCACCCATTGCGAAATAGCTTTCATCCAAAAGATGCAACAAAATCCAAAAATGTTTTTTCTTCATGCTGTAAAGTTCCACATGAAGCTCTTACTGTTAGTGCCAATTACTCCAAGAGTTGTAAAAATTCAATAACTCGAAAACAACATCAGAAAAGAATAAAAAACGAAATAGATTTAATCTACTCTTCATGGCCTTTATTTTGGTCACCGTTCTGACAGTTAATAAATGCTAGAAGAAGAGAAAATGGAGCCGAGAGACTGCTTTAGTGCCTTATCACACTCGTTTCACTTTTGTTATTCGCAATTTTACTCAAAGGCCTTCAAGGTTCTTACTGTACCTGTTACCTGTTTGCCTTCATCAGAGCGTTCACTTCTGTAAAAAAAACTCAATCGCACATATCTACATATTTACTAGTGAACTGTGAAATTGCCTGGTGAGCAAATGCACCAAAGTTTTTTTATTCTGTTTTAATTCCCCATTTGTTAAGTCTGTCAGGTAGAAATCTACTTTTATTCACTCAGCTGTTAAATACTGAAAACTCGGTCTAAAACTTCTTTTTTTCCCCTTGCACTTTTTATATTCTAAAGAAGGCAGCATGGTGGCTTTGTGGTTAGTATTGTCGCCTCGTACATTCAGGATCTGGGTTCGATTTACGCCTCGGGGTCAGTGTGCATTAGAGTTTGAATGTTCTTGAATGTACTTGGTGGGTTTCCTCTGGGTACTCAGGTTTCCTCCCACAGTCCAAAGACATGCAGATTAGGCTAGTTGACATTCTCAAATTGCCCATAGTGTGTGTCTGTGTGTGTGTGTGTGTGTGTGTGTGTGTTCCCTGCAATGGCTTGGCACCCTATCCAGGGTGTACCCCACCTCATCTCCTTGGATAGGCTCCAGGCCCCCGAGACCCTGTATACAGAATAAACTGTATGTACATAAATGTAAGTGCTTATGGGTAAATGCACTACATATGGACTACAACTAATAATGATAATAAGGACAGGATTAAGAATTTGCTTTACTGCCCTAATTTAGTTCAATTAAATTTTATTTGTATAGTGTTTTAACAACGAAAGTTCATGAGGAAGAACCCTAGAGAGGAACCAGACGCTGCAGGGAACCCATCGTCATTTGGGTGACATCAGACAATGTGTCCATCATTCAGTCGCTGCTATATCTGTGTGCTATAATGTTGAAAGATCAATTATATAACAAGAAATGTGTTTAAGTTAATAGAAAGTAGACCTTCACTGATGGAGGCTTGGGTACAAAAAAAAAAAAAAAAAACCCAACAATTTCCTGTAAGTCCTAAATCTGTTTTAATATTAGGGAATGTGAATATGCTGCCGTGCAATAGCATTATCCGGTAAGCATGGGTAGCAAAATCATTCAGAGATGATTCATTTCCCTCAGTAACAGGTGGTAGGTTCTGAGTCATCATCTTGCTACAGTGTGAACTCCCATCCACTGTTACTGTTATTGTTTAAACATATTGGTTGGACCTGAGGGCTTGAAACATGTTGTTGACCCTTCCCTCTGGTTCCATTTCACACACACACTTACATCATCAATGAAGACTAGCGAGTCAGTTCTCCGGCAGGACTCTAAGTCAGGATACTAACATGCCGCGGATCATGCGTTGGATCGTGAGCAGCTCTATTTCTTTTCCGTATGTTCCTCATTTCAGTTCTCTGAGACTCTCTGAGTATCTTCAGCTCCTCTCTATCCACAGACTTGTAGAGTTCCTTTCTTGTGGTCATACTTCAGAGAAATAACATGCTTCAGCTTTCTGATCTGAACTGGCTCTCCATGTTTCCTTTCTGCTCATAAATATAATAGGACTCATTGAACGTATAAAAAGCAAGGTCGGAAGGAGGACGAAAAAAAAATCAAGGACAATCATGGTCACCAATCAAGAGCCTTGCCCTTGCTCACTTTAAAGCTACTCCTGTGAATTGACTTGTTGATGACACATCTTGACAAGACATGTTTAAATCTTAATGGTTTAGACTAAAACAAGGTTCTTCTTGTCACACAACTTTGAAGCTTATAAAGCGTGACATGATCACCTTTTTCTTTGAGGATTTGATTAGTATAGAATTAAGATGCTTTAATCTGTATTTGTGGGGTCTTTTTTGTCAAAGGTAAAACATTTGAACACCAAATGTTAACAATGAAAAGACATCCATGTCTGAATCAGCATACAATTCTAGACGCCTCATATCTCTCCTTAGGCTTTAATTACTCTAACGTATTTTTTTTTGTGATTATTTGTTTTGAAAAGTTATCTGTTTTGATATATTACATGATTTTGTTGTTTTCCCAGTTTCCCCATGATGCATTGCTTGAGAGGTGATTGTAACAGCTGCACGATTTTACAGCTGTAGACCATTTGTTAACTCTCTCCCTTAAAGAAAAATAATCGTTGCCCTTAAAAATCTATCCATCCATCCATCCATCCATCCATCCATCCAGTGAGGTCAATAAGTATTTGATCACCCTGTGATTTTGCAAGTTCTCTTACTTAGAAATCATGGAGGGGTCTACAA
>JAQMYG010000035.1:4157156-4170715 GCA_030014215.1 Clariallabes teugelsi
TAGCACGATGATCTCATCTTAGATGTGTCAGTTCATCTCGGATGTGTCAAGCGACGTACGAAGAACGGACCCCTGGACTGTAAAGTATTGTTTCAAACCAGTTATCAGAGACACATGATACACTTGTGCTGAGGCCATGACTTCAGTCATTATTTTTATCCTTTTCTATATACACGGAGGCCCAAGACAACCCAATCAGCATTTTTTTCCTCACGTTTTTTTTTTTTTTCATTTCAGACCCAAGACAGCTTCAAATCTACAGTAAGAATAGAGGATTGAATAGAACCAGATGTAACAGCACTCGACCGCACCACTTTCTTTCTTTGAAATCATCCGAAATCAGTAGTTTGTAGGAATGGGTCCAGAACAACTGCTGCACTAAAGAAAGAAATACTAATCCATTACTTAATCCATTAGATGTAATTAATTTATGTAATTTTTAATTTAAATGTAATTTTTCTTTTGCCTATATACTTTTGGGCCACCCTATTTTCACACTATTTTCCAGGTTATTCATACTATACTATTTGAAAATAAGGCGTTTCTAATGCACATATGTATGTAGGAGAAGCTCCTGAGGAGGGTATACTGTAATAGTGTTCTTTTTCATTCTGTTCACCAATTAGGGTGTCAGAATGTCCAGAGAGTTATGGGTTCCTGACATGATGACATTCACAGAAGCTCTGTGAGAGAATTCAGAATACATAAGAAACTCATTTTAATCCTAGAGTTTTCTCAGCAATTTAAATAATTTATGAGTGAAAAGTTGGTGTTTAATTTTCCCTCTCATTTCGCCTTTATGTTTTCCATATAAAATACTTCTCTATTATTATCCGTCTATAAAAATCTAGCTCTCTTTATTACTTTATTTTCTCTTAAAACAAAGTCTGACCTGGTCACTTTTTCTAAATTGTGCCTACTAATGCAACGTCATAGGCAAGGAGAAAATAACTCAGCGATTTGGCAATTAGGAAATTCAGTCACAGTAACCCTGACTTTTCATCAACAGGTTCTTAGCTAGTTTATGCTTGTTTTTTTTTTTTTAACCAGTTGCCTAGCAACAGTGTTTTTCTTGCAGGCAGCACAAATGTCTTGAGTTCATCATATCACTATGTTCATAATTTAACATTTGATTATAATTATAGCAATTGCTAATCATTTTTAATTAAAATGTGATTATGAAGGACATTCGGATGGAGCTACTGTAGATATGATCATATTTGAGAAGGTTGAGTTCATTGTCTGTTTTTGACATGAAACCATGTCCATTTTTTATCTATACAACCGCACATTGTACAACTATTTCCTGTCTCATTGCTAAGATTCTCTAGATTGTTAAGTCAAACTGAACTAACGACGCACAACAAGGTGGTTTTGTTTTCCAGCAGATAAGAAGAATTAGGAGCAACTTTAAGTCTTGAAACATAGGATATTTATCTACAAGGGGTGTTCAAGTCAAACCAGGACTTTTAATTATGCAGAACATAATTAAAAGTCCGAACTGAGAAGTGAGAGTAAAAACTTCCTTTATTTCTCTATATAATCCCCTGCTACACTAATGAACTCATCCCAGTGTTTTACTAGTTCCTGGATACCATCAAGGTAGAAAGGTTTCTCTGATCAGACTGCTTCTTCATGTCTGAAATGCCGGCCTCCCAGGAACTCCTATAATGGCCCAAACATGTGGAAATGGCTTGTGTTGTGTTGTTGATGTGGCGATAACTCCCAGCCGAGTTGCTGTAATGTGCAAGTGGTGTTGGTAAATGATTGTGTGTACTGATTTTTAATATTCATGTGAACAAGAGTCTCACCACTGTATTGTTCAAGAAGTCTTTAGAAATGTCAATTTGTTTAACGACTAAATTAAGAGGTTTCATCACAAGTCCCGGATTACCTTGAACGCCCTTCATACAATGCCATAAGACTTGATTTAACTATAAATGCTATTTCTTATTTATTGTAATTAACAGTCTTTTTTGTAGGCCAATAATAGCTTTTAGAGTTGCCTTTGTTTATTTGCCCTTTAACATTTATGAAACACACTTTAAAATAAACGTATAACATTAAACATATACGATCATGTCATAACTTAGCAGAAGTCAGTCCTAGGTTAATATATATACTGTATATATATAGAGAGAGAGCTGTTATTACTATAATCCTTTATAATGTCTACACCTTTCTTTCCTTATTTACATGTAACATTAACTAACAGTGGCAGTGTGATAAAAGTGCTATATGAGCAGCATGGGAGGCCGATGAACCAATTAAAGGGCACTTTTTTCCCTACACGTTATGGTCTAACAGCTTTAACCTTGCACAGACACACTTTATAGTTCAGCAGTGGGGAGCAGTAATCAGTGTAAATGGAAAATTTCCTCCCGTGTGGCTAGCAAGTCCCAACTGTGAGCAAAGAAACTGGGGCAAACTCGCCTGCGGTTCTGACACAGAGACCAACATGTGGCAGAATAGTTGAAATGCAAGCTTCTGTTGTTAGATAAGAGGGAAATGGGTCTCTATGTAAAGCACTCTTGTGATATTCATAAGACTCCCGCAAATAGGAAATGTCAGTAAAAGTAGACCTAACACCTACATGTCTGAGTATGTACTGTACAGGCAAGTATGACCTACGGTGTAATCATGTTTTGGAATGAAACATTGACTGTAAAAGTGGCCGGTGGAAAAGGAAAAAAAAAAAAAAAAACGGAACAAACAAACAAACAAACTCAGTACTTTGTGCAAAATTGCCAGTACATTCATTCAAGGGGACAAATAATATTGAGTGCATGCACGTGAGGAAGGCGAGTGTAAAACCTTTCATTAGTGCTGCACGAGCTTCCTGGAGCAGTTTAACTATCGGCTGACATCCTGACCTCGGTTTTCTGATGCTGACTAACTCATTTCTCTCCAGGGCAGAAGCACTGTTCTGGAAGAGATTAAATCAACATTAGATGTGAGGCAGAACAGACTTGGTGTGTAGAGGAGGACAGTGCACTAGATTTGTGGGGTGGCAAATGAACATGGATGGCTGTATTTGGACAGAACCTCTACATACAGTAATAATAAATATTCTTTTCTTTTATTGTGCTTAATAAGACATTCAGAAGTCCCCACACTGTACACGAGGCACTCGACACACACACATGGGGTAAATTTAAGGCGTGGAGCAGTGGACATGAACTCCTCCACGTTTGGCTAGATAATGTGTTTGTTTAATCTCTCTGTCTCTATCTTGCGTAATCCCAGAAATCTTAGCTGAAAATGAGCACAGTGTGTTGCAAAATATGACCTGTGCTCTCTTGGTATGTCATTATGAACTTGGTACAGTATATTATTATTATTATTATTATTATTATTATTGTGTAGATGTAATGACTGATAATGGTTATTATATATTTATACTTTACTGCATCATGATAGGCCATATTCAGAGTTGAGTTACATACACAGCTACAAATGCACAGGATGCACAGGATTTGTGCAAGCATAGTGAAATCTGCCCAAAACAAGATAATGTGTCCATGCCTCAACAGGTCGGAGCTGTTTGATCAGCATAGGGAGCTTACACAAAATTAGGCAGCTGGTTTTAATATTATGACTGATCAGTGTATGTCATCAAACATTACCTGGCCAAAAAACACTCACTCATTTCATTACAGCACCCAATCTGGTGGCTGATTCATGTGTCAAAATGTTTCCTTGTGCTCCCAGAACCACACTTTCACTATTTGAATCCTGTAACATACCCTCTCCATCATTAGAGGAAAAAACTCATAGATGTGATACCTTGGTCATTCAGTACATTTAGGTCATCAGCTCACCTCCGTTTATTGCCGCATAACATTACTACTGTAAGTCTAGACCTGAGCAACTGAAGCAACCCCAGATCATAACACTGCCTCCAGAGGCTTGTACAGTGGACACTTTGCATGATGGGTGCATCGTTCATGTGCTTCATGTTCTTACCCTGACACGCCCATCTCTCGAGTATAGGTTACTGTAAATCTGGACTCATCAGACCATATGACCTTTTTCCATTGCTCCATAGTCTAATGTTTATGCTCCCTTTTAAACTGAAGCCTTTATTCTGATGTGTCTCACTAACAAGTGGTTTTCTTATGGCCACACAACTGTTTAGTCCAAATCCTAAGTTCTCATCACATCATGTATGTAGAAATGCTACTTTGCTATTAAACATAGCTCTGGTTTTTACTGTGCAATTATAATAATAATGATTTAATTCCAGTAATTCTAGTAAATCTCCTCAGTTGTTGACTCTTCTGAGATAATTCCTTCTTTTGGCCAAGTAGTACTGTATATCAGCTTTACTTGTTTAAATGTTCTACAATACTCCATTTGAAAGCGAACAAAAAAAAGTCCTTATTTTCTGTGCTGTTTTTTTTTTTTAGGCTTAGAAAGTGCTCGAGGTTCAACTTGGTGGTCTAGATGCTACTGAAAACCCCAGTAATAAACCTCTACCTAAGAAAAACAAAATAGTGTGTAAATTTTAATCCTTTGACTATGCTGCTCAGGAAATCATCTTTTGCTCTTCAAACACCATGCCCTGTATAAATAGTCCTACAACTGTTGAGCTTAAATGTAGCTCATTATAAATAATGTATTATGTTTAAATGCTACAAGTCTGACAGATTCTATTTATAGTGTATTGTTTATGTCTGATGGTGACAGTGGCTTAGTGGTTAGCACGGTCGCCTTGCACCTCCAGGGTCGCCTCTGTGTGCATGGACTTTGTATGTTCTCCCCGTGCTTGGTGGGTTTCCCAAGGTGTGGTCTATAGCAACTGTGTTTTAAGTAGACTTCAACAATGGCTTTGGAATAAACACAGGACTGAAACAGAATCTCTCTCTTTCTCTCTATCCAACAGTAATTTAAAAGCCCAAACTTCTTGACACCACAAAAATGTTTCCACCCTATAGAATATTTCCCACAAGCTATCAAATGATGCAATCAATTCTTAGTTTTAGGGTGTGATGGAATTAGCAATCACAGATTTTCTTACAGCTTACTATACAGTACATCCAGTAAAAATCTGTCTCACTTTAATCAATTGTATTCAACTGCATATTTTCCATGCAAGCATATCACTCACATTGTTTTTAATTCAATCAGATTAGAGTCTTACCTCAAGAATCCTTTTCAGAGATTTGGCAGGAGGTCTGGGCACCATCCAAAAAAAACAAAACAAAAAAAATACTAATACGGTGGTAATTCGGTGACTATTGTTCTGGGCTACGGATTGGAAGATGGCCATTTTGGCACTGTTTAACCCATGAGTCAGAAAACATGGCACATTAATAGTTATTAAAAGTATGTGAAAGATTTACCAAGAATAGCGTTGGTGGTTCATTGAACCAGCACATTTTTGGGCATAATCTAATCTTTGTTGCAGTACACTGGAGGTTTATTCTGGCGCTGTTGGGTTCCACCATCACTGGAAAACAACAAGAGATCAGTAAGGCCTTCAATGAGCTCAAACCTTAAAAATTTGTCAGAGGGCTGCTGACCCAGGAGCAGAAGGAACATTGCATCGAAGTCTGCCAAGAACTGCGTCAGCGTGCTTCATGTTGAGGCTCATTACCGGTGATGAAACTTGGGCGTATTGGTACGACCCAGAGACAACTGAAAAATGTGAGGCAGGTCTGCAACTCAACTAAGTGCATGTCTTTTTGTGCCATTGTGGATCGAGAATTTCAATCTGCTGGAATCTCAAAAATATTTGATACCCCCTCATATGAGTCATTAACCAATCCTACAAAATGACATCACAAGAACATTTTTGGCCTTTGGTTAAAAAAAAAAAAAAAAGCATTAAATTATGATTTTTACTTGAGTATTAAAAAGATTTAAGTATGTTAATTTTAATCATCGTTACAGTACATAGTAAACAAATGTCAGGTATTTACCATTTTTAATTTCGGTTCCAGACGTAAGGTGTCAGACAGACAGACAGACAGACAGACTTTAATTGTTGTTAAGGTAGTATAGTAGCATAGTACAGGTACTCATCATCAAAATGAGATTTTTGTTGTGTTAATACAGTATATCCAAGTTGCAGCATGTACAACAGGTGACGCTATCTATGTAGCTACAGTAGAAACACAAAAATTAACATGAGCTTTATAAGAAGGTAATTGACCTGCCAAGCTATGGAAATCCCAGCAGCACTGCTCACCTAATATGCATTAGTCAGAGAGAGAGAGAGAGAACATTTTCTGATTAGTTGTGGCTTTGCACAGGCTTTGGATTTTTTACTGGTTGAATAATTCTCTCTTCATTAAAGGTCCCATATGTTACTATTTTTAACAAGTGAACATTTAATGACTGTTTGGGGTTTGTTTGTACACACACTGGAGAGCCATCTGATAAAAAGGTTCTTTTCCATAGTACGTCCCCTTTAAACAATGTTCTTGATCACTAGTTTTCCTCAAGTGAATTATTATTATTATTATTATTATTATTACTACTACTACTACACTAGCAGTAATCAAGTCATTCTGTTTCCACTACTGTCACAATCATAGTATTTAGAAAGCTAAAACTACTGAAAACCATAGCCTGGAATCTGCAGGCAAAATTACAAGAATTGTCGAGCTCTATTGATCACAACAGGAATAAAATTTGACACTGATTTATCTATGTTACGAGGGTCGAGTCATCCTCTTTCCCCAGCCCTGTAAAACCGGCCTCACCAAACTTTTATAATCAATGTCATCCTGAGGGGGAGCATCAGCTTCTACCCTGCAGCATACATCTAAATGTATGTCCTTCAGTCTGTACCTCACCCTCATTAATTATAAAAGGTATTTATAATTTAATAATATCACACACAGCCTTGACAGACCCATTATAAAACACCATAAAATCTACTATTATAATAATGTACCAGTTTCAAGGCTGAGAAAAATCATTCTACATCCACTGTATGGGCTAATCTATAAGGGCTATAGTTGATTCTACATGTACAGAGGAATAGATTCTGGCATCTTCCAAGATAAGGCAGAAAAGAATATATTCTGTTCATCTATAATCAGAACTGTACTTTAGCATTTTTAGTTAAGTCGATTACTTCATTTTAAATGTTCCCTGAAACGTAGACTATTCACTCTCTTGCTGAAGCCATCCAAGCAGATGACAATCACATGTTCCTGTGGCAGCCCGGGGCCCTCTGAGATGTTTATCTTCATATCATGAATGCCATATTTGGAATCACGGCTTGGTGTCAGGACATGAGAACATGACTCAGACTGAAATCTTTCAGTTAGGTTTTCAATTAGCATGTCTAAACAAGCTCCATCCTTTTCTGCTTCTGGTATTCAGCTCCTCAAGTGAACTTCAGTGCAGCCACCTAACAGAAGAATAGTACCATTAATATATTATTTAAAGAGCTCAATAAGAAGTAGGGACTATTTTAAAAAGTCCAGTAATATTAGAATATTTCTTTTTGAAAATGACTATTTATACAGTAGAAATACTCTGAATCTTTCAGTCTAGTTCAATACATTCTTGGGGAAAACTGCTGACCTGACAGATGAACAGAAGATGATCATTGGCACTCAACAACAAATTAGGGAATGAAAAGATGCACAAAGAAAATTATGGTTTATGAAGACCTTGGGGAGCTTCACAAAGAGTGGAGTGAGGCTGGTGTCAGTGCATCAAGAGCCACCACGAAATGGCTCTAATAAAATGGGTTGCATTCAGTATCACCTGAACCAAAGAAATGCCAGTGTCTTACCTGGACTATGGAGAAAAATAACTGGACTGTTGCTCAGTGTTCCAAAGTCCTCTTTTCAGATGAAAGTCACTTTTGCATTTCATATGGAAATCAAGGACCCAGAGTTTAGAGAGGGACAGAATCCAAATTTGCATGATGTTTCCAGAGTCGGTGGTGGTTTGTAGTGCCGTGTCATCTGCTGGTGTTGGGCAACTGTCTTTTATCAAGTCCCAGAGTCAACGCAACCATCTACCTTGTCTTCTGACAAGCTTTATAGTGATGCTGATTTTCTTTACCAGCAAGACTTAGCACCTGCCCACAGTGCCAAAACTACCACAAAGTGATTTCTGATCATGATATTACTGGACTTGATTGGCCAGCCCACTCGCCTGACCTGATTGTCTATAGGGTGTTGTCAAGAGAAAGATGAGAAACAAGTGACCCACCGATACAGACAAGCTGAAAGCTGCTATAAAATTAACCTGGTCTTCAAATAAAGCTTCAGCAGCGCCACAGGCTGATCAGCTCCATGCCATGCCTCATTGATGCAGTAATTCATGCTAAAGGAGCCCCTGCCAAGTATTGAGTGCATAAATAAACATATTTCCAGAGTCTTTGTTTGAGAATTCTTCTTAGATTGATCTTAGAAAATATTGTAATATTGTGAGATACTGGATTTTTTTTTTAATTTTTTATGAGCTGTAAGGCATAATGAGATCAATTAAAACAAAAAAAGATTTCGCTTTAGGGGGCTATCATGAGCAGGAGCCATGTGACGAGAACGCCAACCAGTCATGGGGCAACAGGAGCATTAGACTCCCTCTATGTGATGGGAACTCCAAGCAGAAGTAGGGCTTCAGGATGTGTCAGACCCATCCAGAGGGCAGAAAGGTCCAGAATCACTGGAATGAATCTCCATGTGTAGCTTGACAGAGAGAGAGAGAGAGAGAGAGAGAGAGTCACTCCCTCACTCACTCATCTTCTATACTGCTTTATCCTGTATTCAGGGTCACGGGGAGCCTGGAGCCTATCCCAGGTGGCTTAGGGCACAAGGCAGGGTACACCCGGGATAGGGTGCCAATCCATCGCAGGGCACACGCACATACACACACTCACACCCTCATTCACACACTATGGGCAATTTGGAAATGCCAGTTAGCCTAACCTGCATACCTTTGGACTGTGGGAGGAAACCGGAGTAGCTGGAGGAAACCCACCAAGCACGGGGAGAACATGCAAACTCCATGCACAGAGAGACTGGAATCGAGCCTGGCCACGAATCGAACCCAGACCCTGGAGGTGCGAGGCGACAGTGCTAACGAGAGAGAGTCAACCAATATTTTAAATATACTAATGCAAGCAGGGACTATGGCAATGCTAACTATGACAGCATAACTAAAAGGGAGAGCCAGGAGGAAACATGGGAAGGGATCCATGGGAAGTACTGTAAAGCAACCAGTCACTTCACCATTAACCAAACTGAGTGATCAATAAGAGTGGGGAAGACAGAATGGAAGCAAACCAGTTTACCAAAAAACTCTATACCAATGAGCCCTCAGTCCTGTAGCTCAGATTTAAGAAGAAAAAAGTTATCTAGTATATCAACGTTATTAAGCTGGTGTCTATCATCTGGCTTAGCTGTGGCACGTCACTGTCATCAGCATAACAACGAGAACTAGTACTGTGATTATGAATTATTTTATCCAGTGGAAGCATAGGTCTAACACAGCATAGGCCTAAAACAGTAGGTCTAACACAGAACCTTGTGGAACACTAAACTTTACTTCAGTACACATAGAAGAGTCACCATCTAAAAACTGATAATAAACATTCAAATAAGACTTTATTCAAGAGAAGGCCATTCCCTTGACTCCTGCATTTTATTTTAAATCTTGAATCTTATCATCAATGATGTTACATTTTCGTTTGTTGATTTTTAAAAAGAAATATCAAACATTAGAACAAAAGCAGTAATTTACAATAAATACCAGGTTTACATTCTCATATAACATTCTCAAATTCTATCCACTTCAGTGACTGAAATTAAGGCTTTAGTGAACATTGACGTTTCTGTTCCCTTTTTATTTTTAAAGGTGATTTAGATTTTAGGAGGTTAATGAGAGTTTGCATTTTGACCCATGTAGTTACAGACAGCAAGATTTAGATGTTCAGGAACATATTGCACAATTCTTAGCCCTGGAAACATGTCATTCACCCTCTCCTGCCATAGAAATGAAACAACAACAACAAAGGATCTTTTTCAAAAGCAGAATACGGGCAGAGCTCTTAGTTCACAAATCATAACAGATGCATCAGTAAATCCTCTAAAGATGGCTGTTGGCAGAAATTTCTTGGTGATTATTATGGCCAATAAACATTCAGTTATTATAGCTGTATCTCCATCATTATTGCAAATAAATTTAAAATTTCTTTGTATTACTTGGTCAGTGTCTAACCTCTTTGATTTGGCCCTAAGAACCTGGAAAAAAGTTTATTATACGTAGATGTAATTTTTATCATATTAAATACACTTATTATTATATTTTATTATTTTTTATCATTATTATTATTATTATTATTATTATTATTATTATTACAAACCATTGTGATGTTGCTGAAATGCAATATGCATTCCTCTGAAATTATTTTCTTTTGCTATTGTGTCCTTCTGGACAACTGATGATTCATTGCACATGTTTTTCTTTTTTCTTTTTTTTTTTTAACCCATATACCGATCTTGTGATGCTTCCTGCATGAAACTTGCAGGTCCTACCTCTTTCATCATGCTGAAGCCAGGGATGCATTTTTAATCATACCGAGTCCAAACCACTAAAGTAATAATAAAAACAACAAAGAAGAAATGATAGATTGTAAGTAAAAAGATAAGTAACGATAGCAATAAACCCAGAAAACCTCGATTACTTTTAGTTGAAAACCTTTCTAATCTGTAAACATATCTGTATCTGTGCATCTACTGTAATATATATGTCCCTTTGTGCTGTATGTAATATTTACTTAGTATGAGAAATAATAAACAAACAACAATATTTCTTAACATATTGTACAATTTTTTTTTACTTAAATAATTCTTTTGATTGTGTAAAGCTGTTTTGCGACAATGACAATTGTTAAAAGCGCTATACAAATAAAATTGAATTGAATTGAATGAAATTTTTAAGTATTAATTTCATGTTCATCAATTTCATAAAATTAGCAATATTAATTGCCAATAGAACCACAAACAATTATGTCTAAACATTTCATACATATATTGAGAAATAGGCTATATGATCTTATATTTAGTTTGCTATAATCTAACATCAAGAGATTGTAGATAAACGTCCCTATGTTTAGCACATTTTCACTCGCTAAAATATTTATTTATTTATTTATTTATTTAGCAGTGATTGGCTGTCTCTGTCTGTGATTTGCTAATTAAATGGTCACATTTATTTGATTTTTATGGTTTATCTTTACGTTGATCATCTTCATACTTATTACCTGTAACCACTAGCCAATTATGGCCACCTGTGAGCTTGTGAAGGCAGGGCGAATAACATGTTCCTCTGTGTGTTACACCACCCCCTAATGGTGTGTGTAAAGCATTTTGAAAAAGTGATTGACAGCGGTCTCGAGTGAAGCATAACATAGCTTTCGCCAGTCCTGGTGATGCCCTGAAGATGGGCACTAATTGGCTATGACTAAAGTAGGGAGAAAATTCTGGGAACAAAATGATGACCTGCCATCCTTCTTATTTCTTTAAAAACTGGGAAAATGATTTTTCTTGCTCATAGTGTGACAATAAAAACAGCAAGCAAAGCTTCGTAAACGTTCAAGCAATAAGCAAGATTTTTGCTTTGTTTGACTTTCATGCTTTCTTTGACAAGTAATATTTTATCCCTGTAAACTGATACTGCCAGTTGGCTAGGTAACCATAAATAAATAACCAGATTTCAGTTATAGTTGCAACAAATAACATCTACAGTCAGTTAAATCAGTCCAGTATCAGTTTCATTCACCAATAAATCAGGGGGGAAATGTATGTCAATTACAATAGAATATCATCTATATAAATAAAATATAGATAATATGTATTAGATAAAGGAAAGCAGTTCTGTAAGTCGCTCTGGATAAGAATGCCTACATTTAAATGTAAATAAAAGAAAGGTTTTGTGTGAACATTGTTCAGAGCTCATTCTTTCAATGATATACTATATTTGTTTAATACAACCGAGGACCAAAAATTTTTCTCTGTCTGTCCGTCCGTCCGTCTGTCTGATTTATAATAGGCTACTAATAAGCTAATTGCTCAATGCAAACACCTGCACCAATAGATTTTAATTAGCAAAGCTAAACTTAAATAACTGAAATAAGAGTGCTAAAGTGGGATCAGTTTAGAGTTGTTTTAGGGTAAAAACTTATTTAATTTACTTTAATTTCTCATCTGTGATTCACACTCGGATTACCGAACAGGGAGTGTACAGTATTTGGTTGATGATGAAAGAAGTACAACTTTTTGTAAACAAGCCGTAAACAAAACTTTTCTATATCTTCTTTTCCCATTGATTCCTAATGATTATAAGATGAAATTACAGTAGATTTAAAAACTATTGTAAACTAGGTAAATTTTGTACAATTTCCTGATATTTAGCCACCAATCCAGTGGAAACAATAGCATATAATGTTTGCACACCAAATAGAAATGTGTGAAATGACAGTTTAAAAAAAATTAAGGGGTTCATCTTTGTTGCAGACAGACAACCTGAAATAATAATATCACTGATTACATTAATGATTAATGATAAGCCTCATTTTAGCTTGAACCTTTGAGTACAGTACTTCAGCTAGTTAATAATATAAGTTTGTTCTGGTAGAATTGCACTCACACACACAAACATTCACTGAAACACACAAAGTCCTCCCTGTTTTGTAAGAAATGTTCTGTGTTTTTACTCTAACAGTACACACAGCAGTACAGGCGGATGAACAAGCCACTCAGGACGCTGTCTTTTGGCCCTTAGCCAAATACATTCAAAATTAGTTAAAAGAAATGTTACTTCTGTGAATGTAATTAGCCAGCTAGTGCTAAATGTCTGTGGTAATTCACAGTAAGCTATGAAAGCAAATGTGCACAGGCAATGCTTTTTGCAAATGGCTAACATTAACTGTACTAATAAAGACTATAAAAATAACTGGAGGATTTTTGTCTTACCAGGAATGTTTTGTTTTATTGTGCTGTTGATTGTGAAAGTAGATTTTGTGTAAATGTTCTTGTAATGTCACCCGGAGATTGCTTGCCCTGTGAGGATAACTAGTAACCTAACTATTGTTAGAGACCAACAACACGTCATGTACAGTATTCTCCGATCAGCTGTCACATGACCATGCTAAATATTAAGGTTGGTATTGCAATCTGGGTGGTTTGAGGTCGGATCGGTGGCTCTTTGCCTCTTGGCCCCTGTGTGTGGCAGACTGTGGGCATTGGGTGTTCTGGTGCCTTTCTATCATGGCGCCGACTCTTTTCAGTAATTTGTGCCCACGATCCTCTCACTAACATCAGGGCCCGTATTCACAAAGCTTCTTAGAATTTTCTCAGAGAGCTCCTATCTTAGCTTAAAAAGTCCTAGCTGGGAGTCCTAGACTAAAAGTGATTAGGGAAAGTACAAAAACCTTTATCTTAGTGAGGAGGCGTGGTTGACCCCGTTGCTAGGGATGATGCAGCAATTCAAAGACTGTGATCGGTTGATAAAAAATAACCTCTGACCTCTGTAAAGGTCTTGAAATGGGTTCTTTGTGAAAATAAAATACATGATAATAGAACAAA
>JAQMYG010000035.1:4170815-4181350 GCA_030014215.1 Clariallabes teugelsi
TTCTAAGAATTTTCTTAGAATTTCGCCACTAGGAGCAACTTTTAGGCTTAAGAAGCTTTGTGAATACGGGCCCAGGTCTGTGTCTAAGCTTACTACTACTATTATTCTTAAACTATTATTATTATTATTATTATTATTATTATTATTATTAATAGATTTTTTTCAACGCACCATTATCAATATGAGGCTGACTGACTACCTAACAACAGAAAACTTGAGTTGCTCTATATTAAGATTTAATACACACCCCAAAAAATGCAATACTTGTAGCCATTCCTGCAATCACACACACAACACCACATCATTATTTTTTCAAATAACCTCACACTCCACGTTACTTTATTGGTTTCCATTGTTTCAACATCTGTCTATCCAGATGTCTCCTGTGTTTCACAAATCAAGCAATTCCTTGTCTTAACCATAGCTTGAACATGTCTAGACTATCTGACAGATTCTATTTGCATTTGGTAGTGCTGGCACGATCGTAAAATTCGAAACAGAACATTGATTAGCACATGTGGATTTTAAAACAAGCTTTGATTTTAGAATTTAAAACAAGTTGCTCTTCAATAGATTAGCTATAGTGGCAACCGTAATGCAGTGCCATTATCTGTCTCTGTATCTGTCAGTGCCACTATCTACACTGCCTGGCCAAAAAAGTCACAATTTCAGAAAGATACAATTATTAGGCTGCATCTACCTGGTTCTCTAGCTTCAATTTGCTGGGGAGCACAGAGATTGGACTTTGGAGAAATGCAAAAGGTCATGTGGTCAAGTTCAGATTACTCCCCTTATTTCACTATATAATCCTCTGCTACACTAATGCACTTATCCCAGTGTTTCATTATTGCTTGTATACCATCATAGTAAAAAGTTTTCTCAGGACACTGGAGCCATGATCTGACCGCCTGCATCATGGAGGAATGGTCCACTTGCACATTACAGGAATTCGGCTGGGAGTTATTGCCACATATCATGAACAGTCCTGACCTCAAGACATTTCCACATTTTTGGACCATTAAAGGAGTTCCAGGGAGGCCAGTGAAGCAGACAGTCTGGTCTTCGGTGTACTGAGAAAACTTTCTACCAATGGATAGACAAACTTTCTTATATCTATGGTATCCAAGCACAAGTGAAATGCTGGGATAAGTGCATTAGTGTAGAAGGGGATTATATAGAGAAATAAAAGAAGGTTTTAACTCTCATACTGTAACTGTGTTCTATTATTCTAAACCAAAGTCTTAGTTAGACTTGTCACTTATATAAAAGTAAAAAAAAAAAAAAAACTCTGTTGGAACCGTTTATAAAACTGGGACTCCGTGCTGCTGCTGCTGCTGTGTCACAGTTCTGTCCTTTAAAATAATATGCCATATAATTTTCAGAGAAAATTTTCTTTCTATAAAGATGGAGAATGTTTATTCTAGAACATCAAGAACCATGCACAATGACTGTACCTCAACAATGGCTATATAACCAAAAGCATACAATCATCTTTTCAGAATTTCAGATCTGTTTGTGTAGACATATGATTTCAAAAGGCATTGTTTAGGTCAGGACAAAGGCTAAAGGAAAAAAAAAAAAAACACACAAACCCCAAAAAGCACTGCCTATTGGTATTAGTAGACCTATTGCACCACTTTTCTTTCTCAGACCTTTGAGACCGCTCTTCTCTATAGTGAATCTGTGCTGTATGGATTATGGATTAAGTCGATATTGTATGCCATGAAGTCATTTTTGTTTACTGAAAGAGAACTTCAGGCGAGCGATTGTTGAAGAAAAGAAAAGTGGCAATTACTTACTCCCCGATTTCTAGCTTATCTAACAGTTCACAAATACTTCATATGCCATTTGACCTGCCTTTACTATAGTCATGTTACTGCTGCCAAATCATTATGTTTCCGTAGTTGTGCATTCTTAAAAAAAAAAGGAAAAAAAGTGTGATGCAATTTCACAAAACTATCTTCCAAACATATGGTTATAAATTCCTTGCTTGCATTTCTACATTAGTTTAACACTATTTTTATTACTGTTGTTGTTACATAATTCCATAATTCCATAATTCCATAGTTTTGAAATCCCCAGTATTGTTGTATAATGTAATAAATCACTAAACAAAAAGAAAAAAATTGTAAATGTAAATTGTTTAGATGGTAGTGTACTGATGTACAGCCTTAACATTAAAACCATTCACATTATAATCACCTAGGTTTTGGGTTCTCCTTGTGTCAGCTGTGGCGCCTCTGCGCGTGGCTCGTCAGGGCCTCTGGAGGTGTGCTGTGGTGTCTGGGTGGGGTTTCTTTGGATTGGACTGGTTTGTCCAGCATATGCCATGGGTTCTTGATTGGGATCTGGGGAGATTGGAGGACAGGTTGCTGGGCCCCATGTGCAATGGGCTGTGGTGCACTGGGTCTTCTGGTGCCTTTCTATTTTGGCCATCATTGACACATTGGATTCCAGCGAATCGTCCTGCATGGGCTTTTCTGTGGGATTGGACAAGACAGAATGGCCTTTAGTGCTCATGATCCCGTCACCAGTTTGCTGTTGTATAGTTGGTGAATGTTATAGCTGTGTATAAAACGTAGTTTTTTTTTTTTTTTTACATCAGTCTCTGCCTGATTTGGTTACATACTGTTCAAACTTATATATATATATATATACTGAGTATATACCGAAATGTTTTTTCATTCCATAAATTTGGATTGGTTAAAACCAAAATTTTTATGTTATGTGATACTGAAATAAACAGATATAAATGGACATAAATTCTTTCATATTACTCACACTGCAAGTTTTTGTGTATAAATATCACAACTTGTACTGTATCTCATACACCATGTTTAAATAAAATACCTAAAGTATAGAAACATAATCAGTTGGTTTTGTGTGTGTTCTGTAGGACTTTTATGTTGACATTTGTTTCAAACATCAATTCCCAGGATGCAGTTCACTCGTTAGTAGTCACATAACTTTAATCGTCTCACCTGTGTCTTGTTACAGCCTGATCAGGTAGTTTATTTATAGCCTGTGTTTCACTTTGTCTTTACCCTTGTGTGTTGTTGAGAGTGGTCTACTTGATCTGTTTCCTACAAAGCTCATATAGGGACATGTACAGTATAACATGACAAATAAAATACAAAAGAGAAGAACATCCTTTAAATAAAAAAGGAATTTTATCATGAGATCTTACAAAACTTAGAAGTGAGATACATTTCTGAGTCTTTTAAAATAGGCCTAAAAACACAATTTAAGTCTTACCTCAAACATTTCACCTACATGCTCTGGGTTTGTAACCAATCATAGACAAGTTTGAATTCTTGCAACTAATTGTAATGCAGAAGGTTGGATTTCTTAACCTCCCCAGAGGCTTGCTAAAAGTTTTGTAAACCTGATATTCGTCATAATTTCAAGTGGCCCGCTGCTGAGCATGACTGATGTTCTACACATTCACTATGTGGACAAAAGTATTTGACCATTGTATCTAAATACATATACTTCAATATGGAGTTGGTCCTTCTTGTGCAGCTTTAACAGCTTCCACTCTTCTTGGAAGGCTATCCACAAGATTATGGTGTGTTTTTGTGGAAATTTCCCCAAAATTTCCCATTCATTCTGTAAAGCATTTATCAGGTCAGGCACTGATGTTGGACAAGAAGGCCTGGCTTGCAATCTCGGTTTCAGGTCATCCCAAAGGTGCTCGATGGGTTTAAGTTCAGGGCTCTGTGTTAGGGCCAATCGAGTTCTTCCACATCAAACTCATCAAACCAGGTCTTTATAGTCCTTGCTTTGTGCACTGGGACACAGTCATGTTGGAATAGAAAATAAACTTCCCCAAACTGTTGCCACAAAGTCGGAAGCATAGTATTGTCCAAGATGTCTTGGTATGCTGAATCATTAAGATTGCCCTTCACTGGGGATAAGGGGTCTGATTGAAACACCTGAATTCCGTAATTAACAGGTTTGGCCAAATACTTTTGTCCATATACAGTAGTGCATCTCAAATCTGGTAAATAGCTAATCAGAATCTTCAAATTATTATCAAATCTCATCAAACCTTAGAGTTTGGATGTCCATTAAATGGCAATAAAACTAACAGTTAATACAATTTGGACATTCTTACCAGAGCTGTAGTGCTATTTCCTTAAGCACACGATCGAATTTAATTTCGAAAAAATTTAATAATGTTTCAGCGCCTCATTGTTTTATACATTCTCTGTGCTGCTGAGACACAGCACAGAGATTTTATGGCAGAATGTTTTTGTGTTACTGCCAGAGTTCAGGAGAATCTAAGCAATAATTTTGATTCACTTGTCCTATTTAGATATTATTCCTCACTCATCATCTAGACCACTTAATCCTGTATACAGGGTTGCGGGGGGGTCCTGGAACCTATCCCAGTGTGCCAGTCCATCACAGGGCACACATAGACACACTCTTTTACACACTACAGGCAATTTGGGAACGACAATTAGCCTAATCTGCATGTCTTTGGACTGCGGTAGGAGTACCCGAGAGAAAACAGAGAACATGCAAACAGAGGCTGAAATCGAACCTGACCGGGAATCAACTCCAGGGTCTGGGTTGCAAGGTGACAGTGCTAACTTATGATATATACTTATGATTCTTACAAAAATGAGATTAAAAAAAAGAACACTTTAATATTCTAAGTTAGATCAATACTGTATATTTTAAACATTTACCAAGAAAATGGTCTGAGTAGATTTCTCGCTCTGTTTGTTTACCAATATGGCGGTGGCAGGTAAGCGTGATGTAATGAGGGTTTAATTCTTTGTAAATTTATGAAATAATTATAAAATAATTTTGAAAAAGTGTTTGTCTAGCAATGCATCTTCTTAAATAAACCGAGATATACTCTCAGCTACCATGGCAAAAACATTCTTCTTCCTCCTGTTGTGTTTCTTTTTATATTAGATTTTCCTCCTACTGTATATCCCCTATTTTCTGATGTGGTTAACCTTGTTATACAGTAAGTCCCCTACATACGAACATTTCAAGTTATGAACTTTCGAAGATACAAACATACTGTAGTTAGATCACGCAGGCAGCGTGCATCCCAGGATGTCCAGAAATGAGTATAAAAGCAGCGTTGGCTGATTTTTTATTCCCACTCCTTGTTAGCCTGGTTTCCTTCCCATGGTTTCCAGTGGACTTTGAGATGATGTATTGACTCATTTGAAAGCAGTAAAAAAAAAAAAAAAAAGCTGGTAGCCTCTGTGTGCACTAGCATTCTGCTTCACAAAAATGAAAAATTGAAAATGACCCGATCTTTTCACCAAATCTGCGTCTTCCACACGCTCCATCAGGTGATAAACACCTTCTATTGGATGCATCATCCTGTAATTGAAACCTCACTGGTCTTTTAGATACTGTAGCATGAGCAAGATAGAAATCCACTTTTGCGAGATCTGGAGACAAATGAGCTTTTATAGGCTTTGGGAATCGGGTTATTAGGGTAGCTAAAGATCAAAATCAACTTTAATTGCGCTTCATCAACACTTAATGTGCAAGCACAACATAAAAATGGAGCTTACCAGTGCATTTTCCTCACTGCTGCTTAAAACCCCCTTCGCAGAGTGTGGAAAATGCGTTCCTCTCGCCAGTGTGCATGAAATTGGCTGATTCTTATTCCCACTCCTTGTCAGCCTGGTTTCCTTCCCACGGTTTCCAGTGGCCTTTGAGATGATGTATTGACTCACTTCTTAAACAAAGCAGTTAAAAAAAAAAAAAAAAAGTATTACATTTTCAGCGTAGCTCAGTGTGCGTCCTTGTGCACCGAGGAGAGAAGTTTGTTTATCTGAGTGAATGTTTTTGAGCCTTTAATTTGGCTAATGTGAATCGCTTCTCCCGCTGATTAATACGGCTAGTTATCGCTTCATTCTTTTGCATATTGATGTCCTGTATATTGAAGGCTACAGAACAGAGAAGATGTTTCCAATATTAGCGCCTGACGGGACACTAAAATTAGGTTTGAAATAATTTAGGTAAATTTGGAGCAACAAGCCGACTCTAAATTTGCCAAAGGGCCCATTTCCTGGGTTTATTAAAACGGCACACAATATGAGAACTCCATATCCTGTGTGCGCGGATCATTTCCCCTACCTGATTTAAAATCATGTGCCTCATCTGCTTTGCATTTATAAAACCCAACAACTTGCTACAAGAAGTTCGAGGGCCAGTGCAGATGGTGTGTATCAGCAAATTTCCTTTCATTATTTGTCCAAAAGATAAAGTGCATTAAATGTCAGGGAAACATCAACTCGTAGGCAGGGGTGATGAGATGATATTTTTACAAGTGCCTCAGCTAGCCTTCTTCCCACTCAAGGAGGAAAGAGAGCTTTCATGTACAGCTTATATACCGATGTGTTGGCGTGCAGAGCTTTCAAAAGCACAGCATCTTTGTCATCCCTATCTCGGCTCTTTGTCCTTGCGTTGAGATGTCCGCTTTTTAATGCCGGAATATGATTTATCTCTTGCCTTTTCGCGGTGACTGCTCACTCAGGAAAGTCCTAAGTGACCACATGGGACATTTCAAAGCACTGACTTGTATCAAATGAAGGGAAAGTGCACATTTTCTGTTTCTCTTATCACAAAATGGCCTGCACTTATGGAAAGGTAATGGCAAAGAGAGCATGCAGAATAGCTCTTCAATAATTGTATTCTGTTAGGCTACACTTTCCTTTGCCAGACTTTAGGAAATTGTTCGGGAATCTTTGCTGCGATCAACTACGTACTGTTTGTATTTTTGATACTGTGTGCTCAAGAGTCCTTTCTTTGGTTGTCGTGAGAGTACTTCAGCCAAGTGATTTTTGAGGAAGAACAATACTAAAGTGCCAATTACTCACCTATTTTCTAGCTTCTTCAGCAGTTCACAAATGCCTCAGACACCGTTTGACCCGCTTCTAGTATAAGCATGCTTCTGCAAATCATTATTTTTGCACTGTTGTGTGCATATTTAAAAAAGGAGCAAGAATTCCTTACAAACGTACATTTATGAAAATGTCCCACTATATTGTAATTATCAGACTTATCCTCGGAGTTCATGTTTTGTACATGTAACAGAACTTCAATGGCTGAGAAGAAAACCAAACTGTATAATAATAATTAATAATGATACAGTAATAATTTTTAAACCAGGTCTAGTAATGAAATTTCTGAGCCGATTGACAGAAGATGGTTACCAACGGCGATGAGACTATTGGCCGCAGTAAAACATTTGAATATTGCCAACGTTATTTTTTTTAAAGGCTGTACGTCTTGACGTCCGAGGTGGTTCTGAGCCAACTGCATTCAATCCTGTGAACATTAGGCGAGTGCAATGCTTTGATCAGCATAGCAATTCTGTTTTTGCAGGACAATATGTGTGCAAACTCATCCTGCTCACTCCACCACTTGCACATTACAGGACTTCCGCTGGGAGTTATAGCCATATCCTCCGTACAGTCCTGACCTCACTCCAAGGGATTTCCACATGTTTGGGCCATTAAAGGAGTTCCT
This sequence comes from Clariallabes teugelsi, assembly GCA_030014215.1. NCBI lineage: Eukaryota > Metazoa > Chordata > Actinopteri > Siluriformes > Clariidae > Clariallabes > Clariallabes teugelsi. Next base: position 4,178,328 of record JAQMYG010000035.1, read on the forward strand.
GTGAGGCCAGAGTTTCAGATATAAAGCAGGCAGTCTGATTATGGCTCTGGCGTACTGAGAAAACATTGTACCTTGATGGTCTCCAAGTAATATTGAAATGCAGGAATAAGTGCATTAGTGTAGCAGGGGATTATATAGAGAAATATGTAGTCCATTCTGTTATGCGCAGTCCAAAAGTGCCGATTTGACTTGTAATAAGGAAAGCCAGATTGTGGGTATTGTAAGGTCTAGGGCACTATTGTTTATATTTACAGTATAATGCAGTGATTGATGTCCATTGACTCAGCACAGGTTTTACGCCTGAACCAACTGTACCATTTTCGGCTGAGCTTGGGACAAGCACAGAAATATACCCTGCCTTAAGCAACAGGGTTTAGAGCATTGGCTCTGAATCGAACCTGGGCCTTCCAGATACCAGCCTACCACGGAGTCACTGATGCTCTTACATCCATTTGTAAAATGTAAGTGCTATAAATTGAACTCGGTGTTTCATTATCAATCAGCACGGCAAAATAACAATGTATTCCCTCTCCAAGTAATTCGCTAGCGAAAGAAACCTATAAAAAATGTGTCAAACCTAATATATTTCATATTTCAATTAGGCGCCTTGCTGCGATTCGGATGATTCCTTCGCATAAATGCTGATAAATGAAACAGATATATAAAAACGTCCAATTTTCTCTGCCTCCCCTAGTGTCTTCCTGATGTGGCTAAATAGCAGCTTTCCTACTGAGTCAGGAATTTATTTTTTCACACCATCAATTTACACAACGGTGTTAGTTTAGACCACAAGTCTTGGCACTTGACGCGGACATGAAAGTAAATCGCATAAAACTCACGGTGCTAGTTTCGCTTCACAAATATCACATAATATTTTATACCTACATTACCTATTCTTAATGCACCATCTTCTCCTAAATGTGGTCATATCACTGTTTACGTGAATCAAAACCCCTCAATGTCGATGTCATTCCTTAGCGTTTTGAAATAATATTTCGATACTGAAGCAAGTGCGTCCAACTGCGTCAGCGACCCGCGGCCCTCTTCTTTCTCAATCCTCGCTCTCTTTCTTCAAATGTTAAGCACACTTCCACCACCAAGTACACTTACAGTATCAGAGCACCACTTATGCTCTTAATGAAAGCCGAACGAGACCCCGTCAATTCCAGGCCCCGTGGTGGCTGCGATAATCATGGTGTAATATTTTCACCTCGGGGGATCATGGTGGAAGCTGTAATTTCAGAGCTGATAGGTGGTGGTGTCCGGCAATTTCTCTCAAGCCTTTAGAACCCCCATGGCTACGTTTGTTTCCTCTTGGCTAAGCCACACAAGCCAAGAAAGACTGTTGGATTTTGGTCTACAATATGTCCTACTTTCTCCAGTACAGGTCCAAACCGGCACTTCGGTTTGAGTAATGTCTTAGCATTTAAAAGAATACCCATTACTTCCACCTTAAATGTCATGATATGTATAGTGTCCAGAACCGTAATTATTCTTAGCTTTTTTTTTTTGGTTGTTGTTGTTGTTGTAGGAAAACATGGATGCTATAAAAAAGATGAAAGTATGAAATACATTAACTGATATTTGACAGCCATCACTCAGAAAGACTATTCTTCACAATGGCTGAAAGGAACGAGGCAATTTCACAGCCCTTGCGCCACTGCAATCTAATTTCATGGTACTATCATTGTGCGTCCAATTTTACATTGTGTTAATCTGATGAACTGATAAGAAAAATTAGATTGGAGGAATTAGAATAACTCGTGGTCAAGGACTGGTGTAGTCGCATGGTGATGTTTAACACCATTATGCACACCATACACAAAACAGAAATTTACTTTTGCAGAATGCATGGTAAATATCATTATGTATGTCAAAGTAAAAACTCAATGACTCACTTAAGGGATGCTTCAATATCATTTCTCTCAGACTATGTACAAGTGCTGGTGTACTTTTTGATTTAGATAAGATTATCCTACTTGGTACTGTATTTTTCCAACAAGGATGTCACAAAATATTTTAGGCTCAGTTAAACATTCTAGACTTATTCTTTATACCCTTACCCAGATAATGAAGGTGAAATGCATCAACTAGCTATATTGGTTATGTATCTTTCTACATTGGACTATGGACAGTGCACCACCCAGCCACCAGAGGACAGAGTTAATATCAAATTTTTCATTGTCGTTATTTACAGTTACACCCTATGCTCATCTGTTGTTGTTTTATTTTGGAGTTGTCCAAGTATTACCTCACCTTGATTCAATCAACTTTACAGCATCAAAAGAAAATTAGGGAAACAAAATTGAATCGTGAGAGGACTATGTATAAATCATAATTGTCAGAGTCTCTCTGATGATCAAGCCGAGGGTGACGGTTGCAAGGAAAAACTCCCTGAGATGACAATAGGAAGAAACCTTGGGAGGAACCATCCTCATTTAGGTGATTTCAGATCGCAGGGATTGATCTGCAGTCATACTGTGTGTTAGGATGAAAGTTCAGTATTACAGGAGATGTGTTTAAGTGAATAGTTTTGTTATTAGAGGATCAGGTACAAAACTGATTGTTTGTGGGAATTTCAGTCCTGAAGTATTGAGCGACTGCAGTCACGAGCCATCAAAGAACAACTGTCTGTATCAGCCGAGTCCAAGACAATCTTTATGATCAAGAGGAACCATCCTCAGTCACCATAAACATCCCAGGCAGATCACGCCGGCCCTCCATGCAACGAGATCTCCAACCAGAAGCAGGGCACCTGGATGAAATCAGACGGCTCAGGAGGGCAGAGGGGGTCTGAATTACTGGCAGCTCAGAGGCGCTATGTGTAGCTCGACAGAGAGAGAGAGAGACAGAGAGAGAGAACTTTATGGGTATGTTTTCACAGTCATATAAGTTATAAGGTGAATGTATATGCAGTGCAGAGTGCAAGCAGGGATTCCCGCAGGTCTAACTATGACACCATAACTAAAAGGTAGAGCTAGAAGGAAACCCAAACATGATGAGAAACTGATAATAATAATAAT
>JAQMYG010000035.1:4189324-4200572 GCA_030014215.1 Clariallabes teugelsi
CAGTGTCCCGCTGGGGCTCTGGCCCCTCCAGGTATGACTCCACAAGACGTCTGGGGGGGTGCTGTGGTGTCTGGTACCAGGACATTGGTGGCAGATTCTTTGGTTGCTGTGGGTTGCCACCAGTGGGGCCTCTATAGATCAGACTTGTGTGTTTGGAATCTGGGAAGTTTGTTTGTCAGTCTCTGGCTCTCTTCCTGCTAAGCAAAAAGCTATTTTTTCAGCAATTTCTGCTGTCTTGACTTTTTTGTAAAATCAGACCAAACAGGTTGACCTTTGGTCCTTGTGGGCATGGGTGAGCCTTGGCTGTCAATGATTCTGTCACTAGTTTACTGATAAAGGAAATTCAGCACCACTGTTTCTTTTACAAGATGTGGTCATCCAGCAAAAAAACAAACAAACAAAAAAAAAACAACAACAACACTCTCACTGCCGTGGGGAGTCACATATAACCCCAGGGTAACATCTGGACCAACAAGACACCCTTGAATTGAGTAATGTCAAAGATTTCAGAAACCATTGAACGTATGGTGTACATGATATGATAGCAAGTCCAATATATACATGTGCTCTCTCTCTCTCTCTCTCTCTCTCTCTCTCTCTCTTTCCCTCTTTTATAAAAATCACTGCTTTTCAAGAATTTTTGTGGACGAAGGAATCCAATAAAATAGTTACATTTAATAAAATGTAATAAAATTAAATTAAAATTAAAAGATTAAATGCATTCCAACGTAGGAATTATATGTAGCATAGAAGTACATTTACAAAGAAACTGTTAAAGCTAAGTAAAAAGTCCAGAACTTAATTGAAATTCATGCAAGAAAGTCCACCAAGATCAATTCTTGTGGAGGAATGGGCCAAAAAAAAAAGAAAAAAGAAAAATCCTTCAACACACTGTGAAATTGAGTCCCCAAACCTAACAGTGCCACTGTACATCCTTAAGTACTGTATATAGACACACATAATATAATATATAGAGGCTTTACATTCAAGGATATGTAGGCAGCATGGAACACAAGCAGAATCATGTCCCTGGGGGATCGTAGAGCAAGTAACCCCTAGAAGTATGAATTCATAGCAGGAAGTGAGAGAAGTAAAAACAAAACAAAAAAAACAACAACAACAACATATACAGTAGGATTCAAGAGAACAAAAGTGGCAGTGCTTTATGAATGAAATGCTGTCTAACTTATGGCAATCAAAACGACACCTAGTCAATCACATGCATACTGTACAGAAGAGGGCAGATGAATTAGGGCACAGACCATTGCAAGGAATGCATGTACAGTACAGTAGCAAACCCAGAGCACAATCACCTCACACTTTACTGTACCTCCGCTCCAGCCTGTTAAGCATCTTTCCTTTGTATAATGAACACTTTAAGTGGAAAAGGAACTGTATTATGCAAGATTGTATAAACAAGACAGCATTTTCAGTATTTAATCAAATTTTCCCTGCTGAAAATGCTGCACCTCCTTAATATAAAACACGCCTGGTAACGTTGCTGTTTCTGGTCTAAAGAGTGTATTCATGTGGTATTTCAAGTGGCTTTAATATAGTTTTACTAACTCGTTAAACAGTTTGTAAAATGTGAGAGGATTGCGGTTTTCATATTCACTTTTATTTGATGATAATTACTGTACTAAATCAGCCTACGTAGACTAAAACACTGATTGACTTAAATTCTTACACGTTTCAATATTATGGTGCTGTAGAGTTCTTGTTTCTAATTGATCAGAAAGATGTTGATGTAATTTTTTTTGTAGCAGCAGCTCTGGCCATGGTGCGAATGCAAAATTGTAGATTTACAGTATATTGCCCTTGTTGTGATTTGTAATGGTTTCTGTAGTAACACACACATACACACATACTGTACGGAAGAGGGACTCTTTGATATGCAGGCCACTAGAAATGACATATTCAACTAATGATATCCTTAATACAAGTATGCTTGTATTAACAAAAACAAATGTATAATTATTGATATTATTGAATACAGCTGTTTATAGCTTTGATGAGGAACTCAACATCTGTCTGTATACTGTATACAGTATATCCTAGCCCCAAGGTGGCAGGGTGGCTTAGTGGTTAGCACTGTCACCTCGCACCTTCAGGATCCAGGCTTGATTCCCGCCTCGGGTTTGTGTACATGGAGTTTTGATGTTCTCACCGTGCTTGGTGGGTTTCCTCTGGGTCCTTTGGTTTCCTCCTATAGTCCAAAGACATGCAGATTATGCTAATTGGCGTTCTTAAATTGCCCATAGTTTGTGAATGAGCGTGTGAGTGTGTATATGTGTGTGCCCTGTGATGGATTGGCACCCTGTCTAGGGTGTACCCTACCTTGTGCCCAAAGTCTCCTGTTAAAGGCTCCAGGCCCCCCGCGACTCTGTGTACAGGATAAAGTGGTATGATGATGAGTGAGTGAGTAATATGCTAGCTGATTTTCTCTTTATATATACACCAATCTGCCATAAAATCACAATGCGAAATGTTCTGGCCCCTCAGGGCATGGCTCTACAGCGTCTTTTGGGGGTGTGTTGTGGTGGCTAACACCAGGTTCCTTTGGGTCTGTGGGTTGCGGGGTGGAGCCTCTGTAGATTGGATTTGTTTGTCTAGTGCATTGCACAAGTGCTTGATCATCATTAAGGTCAAACTATTTGCATGATCAAATTATTAACTACAACATCCCAAATAGACACTGTAGCTTTCACCGAACACCGTGCCACACTGTATTTAAAGACTCATTTCACACCATTTCCCTGTAACATGTACGCATGTATGTTTCTACATCTGCTGATGATGAATGGGTCCGTCTACGTGCCGCCTGGCACATGATGCGACGGATATACCTTCAGTGTTTTTATGGCAGTTATTTACAGGGTAATAAACTTACCCTGCAGTTGTCACCATCCCCGCCACCAGACGGCACATGACACTAACCTGTTGGTGAATTATTTTAATTTTATTTAACATGAAGCTCAGTCTGAATGTACAGTAAATAACATTTATAATAAATAATAAACACTTATTCTCATGGGGTGCTGCAAGTGGCTACTTCTGTAATTTTGGTTTTACAGATGAAAGTGTGTGTGTGTGTGTGTGTGTGTGTGTGGCAGCAATGAGCTTGGTGGAGCATGGAAAAAGGATTGTTTTTCATTTTAGTGGTATGCAGAGTTTTTTATTATTATTTTTATATCCTCTAAATGGCAGAATTCCCTTTCAAACTCTACACCAATGGGTATCAAAAAATAAAAAATAAAATAATGGTCATATACAAGAGGAGATCCTAGAAACATCTCACTCACTGGTCCAAAGCAGAAGGTGTTTACCTGGAGCAAGGTAAAAAAAAAAAAATTTACTTTTTGACATGACCTTAGTATAATGTCAGTTTATCTGAATATCTGCTCATTTTGTCAGCTAGAGGAGAAATTGTATATATTCAAATAATATTTGTTATTGTAATGGTGTTAAATAAGGAGACGGGGTAAGTGCATATCTGAACTGTCATGAAGTATTCTGTATAAGCAGCAGGTTATTAGCCCTAATTTTAGATGACACAATAATCTGTCACCTGTCAGGGCTTGGCTAGATTTACAGTTGGACTGAATAATGCGTATATTCACTTGACATATCAGAAACGTAAAAGAAAGGAAGAAAGAATAAGGAGGAAAAGGAATATGACTAATATCTTATAAATGATTATGCAAATCTTGCAGAATGCAATGATTATGCAATATGCAGAACAGCACATACCATTATAAGGAGAGAATAATACATTCTACCAGAAAACAAACAAGCTCCGGGCTCATTTGTGCTAAGATGAAAGGGAATATGTTTATAAATGTACTTCACTTTTTTTGATTAATGGACCAATAAAGGAATGTAAATGTAATCCTCAAGTCGTCATCATTTGCATTGAGCATGGATATGGAAATATATACTGTACTGTATACACCTACCGGGTTTTAGGTACACCTTTTCAACACTAAATATCTAATCAGCCAATCACATGGCAGCAACTCAAGGCATGTCCAGCGAGGGCTCTTCTCTGGACAACAATGCCTTCTTGATGCCAGAAGTCAGAGGAAAATGGCCAGACTGGGTCAAGCTGATAGAAACGCAAAATTAAATCAATTAACATGTCCTTACAACTGAGGGAAGAACTTCTCTGAACACACAACACATACAGTAGAACCTTGAATCAGATTTGCCAACAGGAACCTGATGCTATAATTTGCATGGGACTCACCAAAATTGGACAATAGAAGATTGGAAAAATGTTGCCTTGGCCAGATGGTACCTTATGGTCAGAATTTGGTGTTAACAACATAAAAGCATACTGCCTTGTATCAACGATTCGGGCTGCTGCTGAAGGTGTAATGGTGTGGGGGAGATTTTCTTGGCACACTTTGGACCCCTTAGTACCAATTGAGCTTGGTTTAAATGCCAAAGCCTACCAATGTATTGTTACTGACCACGTCCATCCCTTTATGACCACAGGATAATGCACCATGTCACAAAGCTACTGTAAAATCATCTCAAACTGGTTTCTTGAACCTGACATTGAGTTCACCGGAATCAAATGGTCTCAGAGTCACCAGATCTCGAGCCAATAGAGGACCTTTGGGTTGTGGTGAACCAGGAGATTCACATCAGAGATGTGCAGCCAACAAATCTGCAGAAACTCTGGCAATATGGACCGAAGTCCGTAAGGAAAGCACCTTGTTCTATGCCATGAAGAATTAAGTAATAGTAATAGCACTTTGACATCTCCTTAAAGATGAATGTCTCCTGTCAGTTGTAGAAAATCATGTACTGTACATATTAAATGCAATGAATGTGGATCATCTTCATAATAATCCAAATGAAATGTACTGAAAAGTTATTTATGTATTTCCTCTGATCTGACCCGTCATTTTAAATCGTTTAAATTATTTGAAACATGTGAAGCGAACTCCAAATAGTTGGACACGTGGGAGCCGTGTTGCACACTCTCTCTATGATCTGAGATAGGGGTCATGCTGAAATACTGTACATCTTTTTTTTTTTTCTTTTTTTTTTTTTGCTGACTGAGGACTCTATAGGACAATCAGTTTTGACTAGTGGGTTGTGCCTTGGCGGGATATTGTTGTCTAATTATATTGGGTCAGCAGATTTTACAGCCACGCTACCGGGCAATGGGTAAAGTGCTATGATGGGTTCTCGAGGGACCTGCATAATTTGAAACGGTCTGATGAGTTTAAGAAAAATGCACATCCACCTCTCAGCCATATGGGAAATGAATATGGATTAAAGGAATGAAATGGAGGCATTATACTAGTGTTTGTTGTGGTAATGGGAAAATAATAATAATAAATAAAATTAATAATAAAATTCAAGACCATTTGAAATGAGATCTACAAAGTTTTATGAATATAATATGGAAAAAAATGCATTTGAGTGACATTTGATTAATTTTATTTATAAGCTACCATTTTATCATCAAACTGAATCGAGTCGAGCAGCACTTATTATTAACAACTCCAATAACATTGCATTGGTTGTGCTTACATATCCAATTCTGCTTGTGCCAACTTTCTAACTTATTACATCTTATTTTTTATTTGGGACACACTTTCAGCTGAACAGATGATGGTTAAAGTCCTTACTCAAGTAGCCAACACTGTCAGTTTGGCAGGACCGGCCTATAAACTCTTCCCTATAGAGCTTTTTCGTTTTTCCTTGCTAGTAGAGTGAAGTGAATTTTTTGAGATATCGAGAATGCAAGACTTCAGATATTGGGAATAAACTTTAAACCAGAAGGTAAAATGTTGTTTTGCAAAGTAAAAGTAAGTAAAAGTAAAACTTTGCATTTTATTGCCTGTACTTTAGAAACATTTCATACTTCCATTCATTATCTATACCGCCTGGTATAGATATATCTATTCCAAGGGACTCAGGGCACAAGGCATAGTACGCACTGGATGGTATGTCAGTGTATGACTTGCACACAGACAGATTCACCTATCCATCATACACTATGAGCAACGTGGTAATCAACCAAGGTTGCGTGTCTTTGGTCTACGGAGGAAGCCTAGCAAGCATGAGGAGGACATGCAAACTCCACGCACAAAGGGCAGAGGCGAAACTCGAAACTCGAAAAAGTGCTGAACATTAATCCACTAATCCAATAAAAATTTAATATTTGATTTATTACATTTAAATGAGACTTTTATAGCTGACTAATCTACCTGTAAATAATGACTTATGAAACAGCAGTACATTATTCTAAAAGCTAGCATCGCACCCAATCGAGTATCTTTATTTGTTAGTTAATTGGTTTGGCTCTGGTTTAAATATGCTGAGTATAAAGCAGGCTTTATTGAAGATGGCCACTTGTGTGAAATTGGAGATGCACTTCAGGATAATCAGAAATCCGATGACGTCGTTCATAATCTAAATAACATCAGGACAAAGACGAAACTGTGAAGTACAGGCTTGCCTTCAGGAACAAAGGACAAGAAAACCACTGGACTTGCTCTTCCTTGCAGAATTCAGCCCACTTTGTCTTGCCTAATCTGACATTTTTGCTGATGCTTCTCAAGTTCTGATAAGGGCATATATCCAGGCATACTGGGAACAACAACAATAACAAAAAAAAAACATATGAGCCAGCCATTTTGTTACTGCTGCTCAATAAACTTGGACAAAAACCTATGACCACTAACCCTGCCCTTCACCCAAACCGTGACCGATTGTAACCTTCCATAGCTTGTAATAATTCTGACGAAGCCTGACTTACCCAGGTAGTGATGAATTCTGCATAGAACCTGGAGGAGATCCAGATGTCTTTGTCGAACTTTGGGGAACAGGCAGACACTCTTCGAATATGTTTAAAAGAGCCCTCTGTTCTCATTTCCTCATTCATATTCTGTCACTGGAGCGACTGTCACTCTTGGTGCTTTGATGACAAATGGTGGCATCGTGCTCCACGCCATCTGTGCCGCATTAGGACTATGGCGACAGTGTCAGCCTTGATAAAGCTGCTAAACAGAGGTGGACATTTTAAACCTGTGCCACTCGGTGGGCCATTTCAGATTAAAGAACGATGACCTGTCACTCAGAAACACATCACACACTTGCAGAGCTCCGGCATGAATGCTTCAACTCCCACATTCTGCTCGAGGGGAGCCTCTCAGACTCAACAATGTGCTTTTTTTCCCCCCCGTCCTCTCAACAAGGGTGTGGTGGAGAGCTGGTGGTTATATTTCAAAATGCTTTGACAGCACTCATTGCATATTCATGCACTTCAAACTTCATGAGCGCAAAAAAGCAGAAGCATGTGTCAAATACGAGGAAGATTAAAAAGACCAGCATTTGATTGCATGTTTTATGAGGTGCTCAATTTCCTAATTCCTAAGAAGAGACCTCATGCACCTGCCTCCTTTACATAAACATTGTTATAATTAGTATGTCCTATGGTAGTGGCGGTGATGTTTAATCTTAGTCAAATAATCAGGAACTGTGTATTCTCATTCTCAACAAGAATGAGAAACGCAGTGCAATAGTAATAAAAAATATATATATAGTATTATTACACTATTTTTGGATGTAGCTAGCAGAAAATCGAAGAAAGCGCTGTTACTGACAGCAAATCACATACCTGTCAGTTCACAGCCCATTCATGAACACAATTGAGAACTAGAAGGTATGAGAAGGTGTAACATTACAATATTTCCCGTCAGGAACTATGTGTCTGTCTAAAATTATCATATCTAAGATAAATGATGGTCTCTTGTTATGAGGTAAACTTTTTTTTTTTTTTTTTTCTTTTTGGTTCCATGGGGGCTTTGTGATAATTTAACAATCGACTGTTTTGTAAATTCTCCTGCAGAACTCTGTGGCGGATCCGTCTAACGCTGCACGGACTCGATGGCTGATGGAGTATGAAGAAAATAATTGGGTTCCCTGCCTCATATTGAACCATCGTATTGCTCAAGGTAATGGATGAAAAATGTCTGTCACTTCTGCATTCACTTGCTAACATCTTTGCAATAATAATTTTCTAATATGGGAGGAAATCAATTCTCTCTCCATGATACCGCCTCCCCCTTACACACACACACTTCTGTTGTTTCCAGATACCAGAGCGAATGAGAGCATATGCATCAGACACAAAGCCATTTGCTGCCATTTCTCCCGAGGTAATTCATTTATTGAGCCTAGTGGATGTCCCGATCAATGCACGCCTAAATTTAGAGGACGGTTCCACTTCGGCCATAGTCACTATTCCGTGGTAATCGGTCAATGTGATATTTATGACAGCAGTATTATGGGTAGACAATCTTCTCCGCAGCAGAGGTCAGTGTGTTGATGGGTGCTATAATGTGATGGCATTGAGCATCTTAAAGGAGAAGAACCTCATTGAATAGGTTGTAAAAAGCATAAAATTATAGGTTTACATCATTTCCAAATTAAATGGAATGGAATAATTTGGAAATGATGTTGTCATGTCATGTCATGTAATGTAATGTCAATGGCATGTCTTTAGTCATTAGTGTAAATCTGATACAGTAATTTAACTAAAAACTTTGTCTCATGATACTAAAATACAGTATTGCACTAAAAGGCTTCAATAAATATTGTCCAAACAATACTTTTCAAGCGGTTTAGAAACTTGTACAATTTGATAGAACGCACTTCATTGTCTGCTTCATTAGCGAGATTTTTACACCTGCTTGTTCGGCCAATTATTTAATCAGTCGGTAAAGTAATGAGAGTATTAAACATCATTTCAGACTTTGTTTTTTTTACACAGAACATTCTCTAAATTAAGGGAAAAAAACAAACAAAGAAACAAACAGTCCGCTAATCAGTGTTGCTGTGGGTGGGAGGAGAACGGCCAGAATCTTTCAAATTAACATGAAGGCAATTATAACTCAATCACTTTTAACAACCATGGTGATCAGAAAAGCATTTCCCAATACAGAAAAGCATCAAACTTTGAAACAGATGTACTACAACAGCAGAAGACCAAGAACGGGAATCTGAGTCTACAGTGGGCACAAGAAAAGGCGAGTTCTTGTTACTGTATGTGCTAGTGGAGCAGTGGGCAGTATGTGGTTTTACATTGTCCTGTAAAAACAGAAAACAGGTTTTTTTTCTATTAAAGGAAAGGGCCATTAAAGCATTTCATGGGAGGCCAGCTTTTCAGACATGAAGCAGACAGTCTGATCACGGCTCCGGTGTACTGAGAAAAAAAAAAAAAAACCTTCTACCCTGATGGTATTCGAGCACTAGAAAAACACTATTATAAGTGCATTAGTGTAGCAGGAGATTATATAGAGAAACAAAGGGAGTTTTTAACTCTCACCACTGTGTTCTGTTATTCGAAATGATCAAAAGTCCCGGTTTGGCTTGAACAATAAATGTGATGCATATAAACATAAAATGCTGCATGGCTGCCATAATGCAGGGTAATAAAATACAGTATTATTAGTGTTTTAGCAGCATGTTTAAGCGAGAGGCATGTGCAAAAGAAGTTAGTGTGTGTGTGTGTGTGTCAGTCTGTTTCCTGGATATTCCCTAGAATACAGGCCTGAATGCTTTGGTACCTTTTATTCCAGATTGCATAATGGTTATGAGTGTGTGTATGTGTGTAAGGGGTGTGTGGGGTCATCCACAATGCCGGTGGCTTTACAGATGCAGTATGTGGTGTAAATGTCTATGATGGAGGGAAGAGAGGACACGCTGTCCGGTGCAGGGTCATGCAATACTAGGTATCTTTCAATTCTTATACCATACAGTGATACAAGGTGCTCAGGATGCTCTATATGGTCCATCTGTAGAATGTGGTGTAGAGAGGGGCTTGGTGGCAGGTGGGAGAAAGGTGTTTTTGTTTGCTTTTGCAGAAAGTCGATATGCTGGTGGGCTTTCTTGGCTATAAAGTCTGTAGTAAGGGACGAGTTGAGGTTCTTTGCCAGATGAGCACTCAGGAATTTAATGATTTAGTGTTGCTGTTCAGCAGGGCGAGGGGGTGGGCATTCCATGAAGTCAACAACTTTTCTGTTTAGTTTTGTTCATGTTCAGGTTGTTGGTTCTACACCTCGTCTTTGTGTGCTGACTCAGTATTCTTGCTGATAAGGCCCACTAAGGTTGTCTAGTGATGAACTTAATGATGTGGTTCGAGCTGTACATTGCTGCACAGTCGTGGGTCAGCAGAATGAACAACACTGGACTGAGCACACTGTCATGGTGGTGCTGGAGATTTTGCTTCTTTGCTAAAGTGCTCCTGGAACAGAACTGATTCGTAAGTAGGGGACAACCTGTAAAAGTCTTGTTATAGAGTGGATTGTAATGGATTATAACAACCAAGTGAATACATTTTGTTTGTGTGTTTATGATCAGTAATCAGGTGAGTTGTACAGTACTGTAGCTTGTATTCTGAAAGTTCAGTCTAGTTCTAGTCCTCTATGGCAAATGCCTTTAGGTTGCACTGCATTATCCCTCCTTATCCCTCAATCACCTACTCACTAATCATTTACTGTATACCGCTTAATCCTGTATACAGAATCACAGGGGCCTGGAGCCTATGCCAGGATGGATCTTATGGCATAAAGAGTGGTACACTCTGGACACGGTGTCAGTCCATCGCAAGGCACACACACATACATACACTCACATGCTCATTCACACACTAGAAGCAATTTGTGATTGCCATTAGCCTAATCTGCATGTGTTTGAACTGTGGGAGAAAAATTGAACCCGGACCCTGGAGGTGCAAGGCGACAGTGCTAAACACTATGCCACCATGTGGCCACTCTTTTATCTCTGTTTGGAAAAGGAGATATAATAACAATATGAAATGTATTTATTTATTTAGCCGGAGTCTAAAACACTAATTGGAAGGATAATCCATAACATTGGTCCATAGTAAGAAAAAGCTCTTTCCTCCTGCTGTACGGTGTCAACAAGGTGCCAACAAACTGCCTGCACCATAGAATAGCAGGAATTCAGTTACAGTAGGTACTAAGGCCATTTAGTGTTTTATAGGTCAATAGAAGAATTTTAAAATGTATATGAAATTTCCAATGCAGATTGGATAGGACTGGATAATCACGGGTGCTCACACCTTCTGGTTCTAGTAAGGACTGCCACATTCTGGACTAACTGTAGCTTTGTCCAAGAATAGCATCAACTGGTTTCTCTGCATTATGAAGTGACTTTTTATTCTTATTTCTTATATCGAAAGCTATCCTACTAACATTACCTA
>JAQMYG010000035.1:4205032-4220514 GCA_030014215.1 Clariallabes teugelsi
AGGACATGAAGTTAGTTGGTGTGAGAGAAGAGGATGCAGAGGATAGGGTTAGATGGAGGCAGATGATTCGCTGTGGCAACCCCTGACATGGAACAGCCGAATGACAAAGAAGAAGAACCAATGAAATGCACATACCGTACTGTAGGTTGTTGCATCAGCACCTCTGTTAGCTGTATTATCTACCAAAATCACTACAAGGAGTTAGGAAGGAATGTCATGCTGCAGTTTTATTGTACATTAAGTATCACTTCCAAAGTCAGTAGGTCTGTCTAAATTAGTTAACTTATGGTTCATACATGAACTTAGTCAATAAAAGTTTTGTTACCATACACAAACCCGTCACATAAGTTCTGAGTTAGCTAATTCCGCAATTCATTTTGAACCTCTTTTTCCCCCTGGGGATACTTCTGACGTGATCAAATGTGTCCACACGAGGATCAGCCACCAAGTGATTATGTCCAGTAGTACTTTGCAGTCTCTGTCGTGTCTCTGACGATTACAGCAGCATATGGGGCCCTGCAGGCAAACAGCCCAAAGCCGCTGACCTTCGACCGCTCCAGATCCCATATGTTATGGCTGATCTGTGGATACTTGCAGTAAGGTCATTTATTTAAATGTTCTGTGAATAAAGATGCTAAATCTGGATCAATAAGTACACCCAACTTTCTACACATGGGTAATGTTTACTTAATTGTTTAATACTGTAGTTGGACATCGGAAGAACAAAACCTTCAGGTGAGCTTAATTTGCATCTGGGTTACAGTATGAGCAGAACTTGCATATGGGACAAGATCTTCTACACCAATCAACAAGTCTTCACGGAGCTCACTTTGTGTACAATGTCATTGTCATGCTGGGAAAATGTCCAGGCCTCTTAGTTGCAGTGAAGAAAAGATTGGGATCCACATATGGAAGTGATGGACAGAATTCCACAATCTTGTAGCCATGATGTAACTTACAGTAAGAGCTACAATAGGTGCTTTTTCAGAACCTACTGTATCAGTTCCATTTGCCCCATGCTTGTTTGATATGATTAGGATTGATATTGCACCACTATTATCAACTGTTTAAAGTGCAAAGTTGCATAAAGTTAAAGTACAGCTTAAAAGTTTGTAACCAAGTGCTTAGTTGGTTACTCGTTAACAGTGGAAGACCAAATGCAGCACTGCTTATTTTTGACGTGTCAAGATCCTGAAAAGCCAAATATGAGGTACATTTGAACAGATTTCTTATTATTGAGGGGGGGAAAGGCCAAAACTGTAAGCCTGCATTGATGTAGCCAGCATGACTGTTCCTTACAAGTTGTCTAAAGTAAACAACATGTACAGGTACAAGTCTGCCTTGTTTTGATGCAGTCAGCAACCGCATTAACAATATTCTTTTTTTGCAACTGCATAAAAAACTGTTCCTTTTTGACAAGGCAGAGAAATCACCTTAGCTCCCGAGTGAATAGCAGTCCAACACCAGCTGTCATGTAAATCAGGGTCAACTGGAGGAAAAGAGACCTGGGATTTTGAAAATTGAGAAGTTTTTAAATACATGTTAAAAACAAAGCATTAATATACAGTAGTTATGTACAGTACAGCAAGTCTGCCAAGGATTATCATTTAAACATGAACACTATAATGACTTACAGCAGACACAATCCCTCCAGAAAACATGAAACTACTGACATCACATCAACTCACCTGTACTCATCATACGTTATTTATTTCTGAGTTTGAGAGTTACTAACACATGAAAATATTTTTTAGTAATATCACCATGCAGTACAAAACTAATGTGTGTTGCATTTTGGGAGTCTCAGTTGAAGTTACTGAGAAATTGCACTACTGTATGTTACAGTTTATTTGACAAATATAGTATATTAGAGTCTGCTCTGTTTTATAATCTATGCACTCTTAGACAAAAAAAACTTTTTGTTTTTGCTGGTAAGGAAAGTCTGCTTGGTCTAACTTTAATTAGTTTTTACAGTCCTTAGAGTCCAGGTACAATATGTACCTTATTATTATTATTTTCTGGTAAAAAAAAAAAATATATATATATATACATACTTAAGATACAGAACATATCCCCTTGATGGCACCGCTGCTGCAAGGAGAAAACATAAAGTTTGGTCTCCTCAGTTGTGAGAGTGTACCGCACTACTCTATTGCAACCTAATTGATGAAAATGCCAGTTTAAGTTATCGAACTAGATTTTTAACAATAGACTTTTCACTATAAAAAGTCAATAAGAGGCATTCCTGGGTGCTTCCCAAAGTTGCAGGGCCCTCCAGGTTCTCACCAATCTTGTGGACACAGGACAGCGACAGTGAAGTTGAGGATTGACTGAGGAGTTCTGGTGAGACTGAGAAGGACACGGAGAACATTGGCAAAGAGATGTACTGTAGGTACAGTAATCCTATAAAGAGTTGGCGAGGTCAAGGAGATTGTTGGTGAGAATCCCACTAGGCTCCACAGGGCATTTGCAGTACCAGGGTCATTCTCTCATGATGATTTTGCCAAGTTCTGTTCATGGTTGTAGGCCTCTCATCGACCACTTCTTCCCCATTCTCACCATTAGCAAAACCATGAGCTTGGTGAATATTCTTCATTCTCACTGTACACTCACCATATACTTGCTGAGAACTCCTTGTTCTTGTCAAAGCTGTCCTCAAATCCATATTCCATGGATGTAACACCATTTCTAGGACCATTTTAAAAGTTTAAATCTCCATTTTTTTATTAGACTGATAGACATGTCTGCAGTGGAAACTGTGTCAAAAGCCATATCTAGAAATGGATTACAAACTACATACAGTAGACTCCTTGGACTACAATACTTTCAGACATTCTTCACTATCACATTAACCTGGTATCCATGTGTGACACCTGCTGTACCAAGCCTTTATTCAGATTAGTGTAATTAGGGTTTAATATCGGGAATCTCATTGTGTCAAGATATGTGACATCCTGATTTTCCAACACCTGACCTTACTCCTGTCACTCAACCTTGACCACATCTACTGTAGCATTTGTTTTTGTGTTTGTTGGTCCTTTTAAATAAAGGAATTTACCAGAACTGTTGCCATGCCTGACAACTATGTTTTAGGTATCTTTTTAACTAAAAGAGTGTCACCATTAATGAGTGTTGCATTTTAAAAACAAGACCCTACAAAACAGTCAATTAAAGTTATAATATTGAAGGCATAAATATTTACACCATGCCAGCAGCTGGTTGTACCACCTGAGCTTATTATTATAGTTTTATTATGTGCTATTCTCAGTGCAATATCATTAATTAGAGTAAGGTCTGTCTCAAACTATTTATTTTTTAATTATAAATAAATATATAAATGAGCAAAATTCGAATAGAATAAAGACAAATGGTGGCTTAGATCTTTTTCTAATATTTTTATTTTATCTGCATTCAGGGCTTTAGAGAAACATAAAACTATTCATTTTTTTAATTATAATGTTAGGCCATATTGAAACTATACTCCATTAGCAGTTGATTGAAACTTGAATGGACTGGCTGTTTAAGTTAAAACCACTAGGATCTGATGGTGTGATGTAATGCTCAATGTTGCAAGCCTTAATATTCTAATTCTGATCTGTTTACTGTCCATGTGGCCTTGCTTTCCCGTTTCGCATCACATCTTTTGAATAGTGTTTTGGATTTTTCCACCTGAACTTTATTAAAATAGGTTGCCGTGCAATTGCACTGGTTTCCCCCCTCCAGTTTCTGACAGATTATTTAGCCGATATCACGGATGCAGCAGGAAAACAGAAGAGGCAAGACGCCAGGATCACCCTGCTGCTATTAGAATCAGTTTAATAGCTTATCGATGCTCTGGCTCCTTACAACGGTATTGAATCACATCCAAATACATTCCTATTACAGTGTGGATTTTTTCAAGAAAGTCTAGCAAAACCAAAACCTAAGTAAAAAGAATGGCTTCAGTTCCTGCTGTCACAGCACACCAGCCGCCCACACCTAACGACACCCAAGAGCGCACAAGCCTTGAAAACCTATTACTGAGACCTGTGTTACCGGTTTTCACGTAAGCTCCTTCCCTAGACATAATGTTTTGTGGTGGGACAATCTGCATGTTGGCTGAACATTGTTGGTCAACTATAAGCTGAGGCACATACAGTTGGAGATTAAAGAGAAATGAAAGCTCCAGCACATCTTAAGCCAGATGCCAATACAATGAGATTACACCTGAGGTTAATAAGGCAGCCGATTACAAAGAACTCTAGATTAGGATTAATGGGGGTGCCCTCTTACCCCCAACCTCAGGTAGAGCCCTACAGGGTGGCCTCCTGCCTTCATTGCCATGGGGATAAAGTGTCATTCACACGCACGCTCAAATCGGAGGCCAATGGTTGGCCTGGAAATCCTGACGTTATACAAGCTGTGTGAGAATAATTGTAAAAATACCTCCAATTGCATCCATTTCCTGCCTTTTTGACATGGATGTTGTTGCACCCATAAAAACATAGTTATGGTTGGTTTCTGTGTATTTAAATAATACAGTTGGCCAGATAAAATGTTTAAAAGCGTCAAAGAAAAATAAACTAATTGAGACTGGAGAGATCTTTCTAAACCCAGCTTATGAAAAGCTAATTTTGTTTTACCAAAACACATGGATTATGTATCTAATGTTTGCTTAAGATGTTCCACATATTAGATAATTGATACAATTATATGGTTCTGTAGGGCAAGTTAGAAAATGAACGGTTAATTTATTTAGGACTATTAAATGGGGAAAATTGTTCTGGACTGGAAGATTCATTTGGTAACAGGAAATAAATATTGTCTAGGTTATTAGTCAATGTAAATAAATAAAACAATAAAATGGGCAACGGAGAATGTGGAAAGTTTAGACACTTCTGATGCAGTCAAAAGGATATTACTGCTGCACCGAGACAACTAGGTAACTTCCTCCCAACGATTTCCTTTAATTAATGCCAACAAAGACGGAGACCGTTCTCATCTTCCTCTTTCCTTCCCCTGTTTTTGAGATCACAGGCCTCACACAGTTGTCATCTTGTGAACTGCAAGGCTTTTTTTTTTTTTTTTTTAAAGGAGTAGCAAATATACATCATATGTTTCCGTTTTCATATAATAGAATCAATTATGGTCAATACTGAGTGAAAAACATACCAGGTATTTATTAAAGACTTTTTTCTTGAAAGACTGATAATGAGTCATCCAGCATTTACATTTCTGTCCAGGCTTACTCAACATTGACTTATCTCTGCAGAGCACAAATAGTCTTGTGTCTTAATTTATTCCCTTTACCTTTCTCACATCCCTATATATCAATCCAGTCTTGGAGGCAGTATACTAATATTGGTATTCATTTGCATGAAACTGGCAACTGGACTTAACATGTGCATTTTTCACTGGCAAATGTCTGATGCGTGCACACACATACATATTTATCTATCTATATATAACTATATCTATCACTATATTGCCAAAAGTATTTGCTTGCCTTCTTTTAAATGCATATGAACATAAATAACATCCAATTCTTAATCCATAGGGTTTAATATGATGTTGGCCCCGCCCCCTTTGCAGCTATAACAGCTTCAACTCCTCTGGGAAGGCTTTCCACAAGGTTTAGGAGCATGTTTATGGGAATTTTTGACCGTTCTTCCAGAAGTGCATTTGTGACATCAGACACTGATGTTGGACAAGAAGACCTGGTTTGCAGTCTCCACTCTAATTCATCCTATAGGTGTTCTATCAGGTTGAGGTTAGGTTCTTCCACACCAAACTTGCCACACTAGATTGCATTCTCATGCTTGAGGGTGCTTATTAAAGAAGCTCAGGGACGGAATTTGTCGTGCTTGAATAAGTGCAGTTTATTTAGTGCAGGACTGATGAGCTGGGCTGCCAAAGGCAGAAGGCGAGGTAACGGAGGAGACAGTCAGGCTGTGGCAAAACTTTCTCCAGTGTGCTTCCCATGATCGGGGCACTCCAGAGTTCTTGGAGTTTGTAAAAGGTGAGAGAGTCTTAGTTTTATCCCTTGCATAGAACATCACACTCACTGCACTGGCTTTCTGGCCTCCTTTTATAGTCCTGCTTTGACTCCAGTATGGTGAATGAAAATTGGAAACCAGCCTTGCAAGATTATGGCACCCCACCCCTTTTTTAAGTGCCTTGCTGAGCTTGATGCCGGCTTTCAGTGTGTGAGGAGTTTTCACTGTGTAGAGTCTTTAGATGTTATTCTGAGTTCATTCATGAGCTCCTGGATGAGTCGTCTTTGTGCTCTTAGAGTAATTCCAGTAGGCTGGTCACTCCTGGGGAAAGTTCACTCCTGTTCCAAGTTTTCTCCATTTGTGGATAATGGCTCACACCATTGATTGCAGGAGTCCCAAAGTTCTAGAAATGGGTTTGTAACCTTTTCCAGACTGATACATGTCAATTACTTTCGTTTCTCATCTGTTCTTGAATTTCCTTAGATGTGTTGCTTTTTGACATATTTAAGTGTGCTTCATTTCGTCAGACAGGCCCTATTAAGTGAATTCTTGATTTACCTTAACAGGCTAGCAGGATTCAGATTTTAAGATGTGATTATTTTCCCTCAAAAATTTAAAGTATCATTTGCTGTACAAACTGGCTTATGTATTTATTATAAATACATAATTTAATTATTAATTATAATTGAAATTAGTTTGAGCTTAATCATTTGTGACAAATATATATATACTGTATGTATATATGGTATGGCATGTGTGCAGCTTGTGAAGCTAGTAGGTGGAAAGTAAGAAAAGCTAGTATGACAACAACAAATACTGCTGCTGTCCACAAGACTGGAAACTCTTTAAGCTAAACTCCGCTGTTGCCCACACTTTGACCCTTTGGGTTAGGGAGCAAGGTGATCTGGTTGCTCAAAATGGATATCACTAATATTACCTTAACCCCCCTGAAGGCAAATCTCAAACTTCATCTATGAAAATAATTATTTTAATAAAACAGTGTTTAACCTTGCAGTATAGTTTACGAGACTTTGCCTTGAGGTGCATTGAGGCTCTGCTGGTGGCTCGCTTTCTCAGGTGCACTTACTTTTTTACATTGAGCGATCAATCGCCTGCCTGCAGAGGGGCTAGCATCTGTAGTTTAGCCAAGTGAAGTTTCACATACTGAGAGTTACTCAATAACAATCTTCAGCGACTCTGAAGTTTTGATGTCTTGATGCTAAAATCGAGTGAAGATGATTGATTTCTCATATGTACATGACAGTAAAGTGATATTTTTTTCTTAGTGTTTTTGCTTGTTAGAAAGTTGAGGCAGGGGCGCAGGATCAGTCAGGATACAGCGCTGCTTGGAGCAAGAAGGTTTAAGTGCTCTAAACTCTCAAGGGCTCAACAGTGGTAGCATTTCAATTTGAACTAGAGATCAGTATCTCAGAGCCTTTCTCACGGAGCTAACCCTGCCGAAACTAAAAGCAATGTGTGATCATGGTGAGTCTGGTATAAATTCTAGCAGCTCTGCTAGTAGGTGTGTAAAATGTTTTTATTCATAAACTGTCATGTATATTATGTGCATAGACTTGGGAGTCTATTATTCAGCCAAGTTTAGAAAGAGATACTGTAGTGGATTTCTGAAATTTGCACGTTTTCAATCTTTAACATCCAAAAAGTAGGTAAATGCTTGGCATACACATTCAGTAGAGGGGGACTGAATTAGAAGCTCATAAAAATGATATAAATAAACTATGCTCCATTTGTACACCTTTTTCTAAGGACTTTGTTCATGAACATTTGTCAGTTTGGTAAAAGATGCATTTAACAGTCCATATGCATACCATATTCATACTAAATATTCACGGAGAGTGGTGGCTCAGGCAGTTGAGGTGCTGCGTTGCTAATTAGATGGTCGGGGTTCAATCTCCACCACTGCCAGTTGGGTCCTTGGGGAAGGGCCAGGGGTAGCTTTAGACTACAGTTCAGAAGGTCCCAGGGTCAAATCCCAAATTTGTCCCTGCTGGGCCCTTGAGCAAGGCCCTTAACCCCCAAGATGAGTAATGAGATTTTAAAAAGGGTAAGTTGCTCTGGATAAGTGCGTCTGCCAAATGCTTAAATGAAAATAGGCGGTGAAGAAGGTGAATGAATGAATAAATGGCTAAACTTGTCTCTACCCTGTATACCCATACTTAGCTTCCTTAGTCTTTTCTCTTAACACCCAAATGCAATGCCTTCTTCTCTGACTTTTCTTCTAATACAATCCTTCCTTTCAAATAATCTCTAAATCTAGTGTAGCATTGTGCTGCTCTGTAGTCTGGCAGAGAACTAAGTCTGCATATGGAATGAAGCAAATGCCTAAATGTAAGTGTATGGGGTTATTGTGTAGGTTCAAGGCAATCAAGCCTCAGCATTCAGTGTGGTCGCAGAACCAGTTATGAAATAGGAGGGTTACACGAAGGGCATCCAGAATAAAAAAAATAAAAAAGTAGATTAAATGATCTGATGTGGTGAACCTCATAAAAGAGAGAAAGCCAAAGGAAAGAAAAAAAATCATACTAAATAGTGGACGGTTTGGATACAGCAAATCAAAATAATGGTGCGCAATAAGTCAGCATGTAAACTTGACTACCTAGCAATTCTGAAAAATGCTGAGCTGGAGTGTTGTATAAGAGAGATCATGAAATAAGAATTGGGATGGTTGGTGTATGGAATCCCTGAGATTATAGTATTGTTCTTTTATAACAGATATATATATATATATAAGTCAAACAACAAGTCATTCTAAAAACGCTATTGTTTGGTGTTTTAATGGTTATTACAATTATTAAACATATTTAACTTGAATCAGTATCATGTTCAAGATTCATTCAAGTTTCAGAAGACTTACTTCCACTCTTTCCTTCACTTCTCTAATAGGCTTCTTTACTGAACCACTATCCTTTTATCCATTTATCCGATAATTCCTTGCTTTGGGGGATTTGTACTGTACATAAACAGCCTACATGCATTACATAAAATGTATTCCTGAATTCCCACACAAAGTGCAAATCCACAGAGATGATGGTGTCTATGTTTAGATAACTGTGTAACTATTTGCTTGTTTATAATAATTTTTGTTTTAATTTTATATGAGCTACAATGATTGCATCTTGCATCTAATTACAAATTCAGTGTTAATTCACACAAACTCTTATGCACCATAATTCCCAGAGAACCTTCAGCTTTTGTTGTTGTACAATAAGTAATTTCTGTTAATAGTTTTATGTTATCCTCCAAATCTATATAACTGCATGAACCAGATCTGACCTCATTGCTTTGTATTTCTTTTTTTTTTCTTTTTGTTTCTGTTTTGTTACCAATTTTAACAGCTTAAACATATTTTAGAGTGAGGTTTTCTCCTGTATAGGGAGACAAGCTTATTATAAACTATACTGGGAGAACAAACTACTTTTTGGCACTTTGGCGAGAGCTGTTCTCTGATAAAGATACTACTGACTGACAATTACTGGAGTTCAGCACCAAGGTCAGCAACACATCTAGCACTGGCAGCATGAAGCAACTCAAAAACAATGACTGAGAGAAATACTGAGGGGAAAAAAAGGGAAAGGACCCTGAAGTCTGGTACATTTGCATAATGTGAACACTCTGTACAATGTCTTAGCCTGATCCACTTAAAGAGGTGGTCTAAGGCATGGTTTGCATACATTGTGAAAGTCAGCTGTCAATAAATGCAGAAGAGCACAATCGAGCACATCATGCACAAGCGTTTCAGCCTCTGTGCTGGAAGCTGCCAATCTTATCAGGAGCCCTTCACACATACCCCTCACCACTGCATGTCTCCTTTTTTTTTTCTCTAGAGTAAATAGTGACCCTGTTAGACCTCATGAGTAAATGATGGTCTGTTTTTGTGTGTGTGTTAATTCTATACTCTTGGGAAGAGAGTTGTATTGGTGCCTTGCAGCTCTGGTACCCCTGGTTTGATCTTGAACGTGCGCTATTAATTGGGTTAGTAAATGCCCATAGGTGTGAATACAAATGTGGTGCTTTGCAATGAACTGAAGGATTATTTGGCATAAATTCAGCCTCCTTGTGTCCAGTGGAAGTGGATTCCATATCCACCGTGTCTCTGACCACAGAAGTTGTAGAAAGAAGCATCTAGCCAGTATGAGATCTCCTCCTTTTTTTGAGACTTGATCAAGCTGTTGTTTCACTGTAATCCAGGTCTGTATATTATATATAAATACAAACTCGTGTGTATATATTGACCCATCTAGGTTTGTGAAAACTTTCACATGTCACACATTTCTCTCCAAAGCATTTTTAACAGTTATAATGATTTTCAGAAAATGTTAAATTATTTTACACACGGTAATATCATTAACAATTTAGAGAATTTAGTTGTTTTATGGGCTACACTATTAAGCCATAGCTTAGGAAGATGTCCCTGTGGGCAGTGCAAAAGGAAACAGTAGCACAGAAACCTGTCTGATATGTGTGGTATTATATAAGGGCTAACTTAAATCAAGTAAACCTTCCTGTCCTGCTCATTCTGTCATGTAATGTCAAAAATAAAGTTTTCTTTTTATTATTATGGCA
Source organism: Clariallabes teugelsi (assembly GCA_030014215.1). Taxonomy (NCBI): domain Eukaryota; kingdom Metazoa; phylum Chordata; class Actinopteri; order Siluriformes; family Clariidae; genus Clariallabes; species Clariallabes teugelsi. The sequence continues at coordinate 4,215,592 of JAQMYG010000035.1, forward strand.
GCAACCATGACTCAGTCTTCAGGGTAGACTGGCTAATCCCCTTTTACTCAGACAGAGAAACCTCACCGTCAGGTAAAACACATTGGCGGTAGGGGTTTGCTTGTATACATCTGTGCACAAATGATATGGTAGTGTTGACTCATCCCTCACCAGAGATAGGTCAGGGTAATAAAAGGCTAGCTATGTTCATTCTGGTTGTATACACTGTCTATCCAAAAAGAAAAAAATCACTGTTTGGATTTAAATAATTCTTTTAATAATTGCCTAAGTGGAAAATTGTCCTGAAAGGATAATGGTCAAGCCTCAACTTTGGGACAGAAATGTGATCATGAACATTCATAATCAGAGATCACTTAAACACTTGGTGAAGTTGCATCATGAAAAAATTGACAATAAAAATAACAGCTATGTTTAATAGTGAAAGTTAGAGCATTTCCACAAACACAGTGTAACAAGAACTCACAGGATTGGGACTAAACCAAACTGGACGAAACCCAGTTGTTAGTAAGACTTATCAGAACAGAAAGGATTTCAATTGCTACAAAGCATAAAGCTTTTGGAGCAATGGGAAAAGATCATGTGGTGTGATGAGTCCAGAGTGACCCTATTCCAGAGTGATGGGCGCATCAGGCTACAAGAAGGGAAGCACATAAAGCGATGCACCTACTGTATTATGTATAGTGCCCCTTGTACAAGGCAGTGTTATGATCTGGGGTTGCTTTAGCTGCTCAGGTCTAGGCTGGCCTCAGCAATGTTATGTGGGAATAAAATAAAGTCAGCTGATGACCTGAATGTACTGAATGACCAGTTTATCACAACTATGGGGCTTTTCTTCCCTGATGGCACGGGAATATTCCAGGTCCACAATATCAATATTCATTGGGCTTCAATTGTGAAAGAGTGGGTCTGGCAATCATTTAATAATTACTGTCACACATTAATTGACCTTAACTCTAGAGAAGTTTTTACTCATGTGATATGTGAAGAAGACTTTATGGAGTGGCCTGACTCTTCTGTCAAGAATGTAAGATGTAAACATTAATGCATCTCTGGATAGGAATAAATGTTAGTGGAATTGCATAAACTCATTAAAACAATGTCACAACAAATGTACACTATAATGCTTGCTAAGCTTTAGTTGGTTAGTTTACTGCAAAAACTAACCCTGCAGACTTTAAATAAATCCATTGCCATTAAAAGAATCTATTTTATGACACACAGCATACAGTATGTGGAAATGCTTTTAAGAAAGCAAAGACTTGAATGCCAGACACCTGTAACAATTGGGTTAGTAATTGCCCATAGGTGTGAATACAAATGTGGACATACTGTACAGTATGTGTGCATGGTGCTTTGCAATGAACTGAAGGATTATTTGGTATGAATTCAGCCCTCTTTTGTCCAGTGATGCTGAGAGCGGTTCCATATCGATCATGTCCCTGACCAGAGAAGTTGTAGATGGCCAATCTAGCCAATCAGAGATCTCCTACTTTTTTGAGACATCTTCTTTCCAGATGTACTCAAACCTCAGCAACAAAACTGCTTCCATGTAACAAATGTCTTCCACCAAATTACATGGATAGTTATATGAATATCCCAGTTTAATAAAGCTTTTTTTCTTGTAGCTAGCTATCAAGCCTGTTTGGTGTTTTGATTTTGACCCTTTCATTTTCACTCATAAATGTTTGGCCATTAATGAATGTAACATTTTGTTATAAAAATAAAACAGTATATTTTAATTGTTTTTATAACCATGTGAACATACAATTGCTTATTTTAAATGTGTTGACTTTTAACTGTTGTTGCACTGACAATTTAAAAGCATTTGCTTAAAAGGTTCATGAGCACCCAGTATAAGTGTATGCATCCTCTTAAATAGGAAAGTAGCTCTATTTGTGAAAAGGCTAAATTTAAGCATGTGCACTCAAAAAAGACAAGAGTAAATTAATGCAAGAGCAAGAAAAGTGTAAAGAGGGGGTTTGCTGCAAAATGAGATTAATTCATTCTGGCATTTGTGAGAAAAGTTGTTGAAAAAGATGCAACATGTAGTACAGACTGGTTAAAAAAAAAATAAAAAAAAAAGCGTGTCAAGGCAAAGTGGGTCTTTTGATTATACAGAATAACAGAACACACTTATGAGAGTTAAAAAATAAAATAAAATCCCCCTTATTTCTCTATATAATCCCCAGCTAAACTAATGCATGTATCCAAGTGTTTCACTAGTGCTTTAGTACCATCAAGGTAGAAAGTTTTCTCAAGGTAGAAAGTTTTCCATGATCAGACTGCCTGCTTCATGTCTGAAACTGTCCTGCCAGAAACTCCTTTAATGGTTTTGGAGTGAGGTCAGGACTATAAGGAGGATGTGTCTCCTAGCTGAGTTCCCGTAATGTGCAGGTGTTGTTCATGAAAGTGTTCTGTTCATGTGTGTACAGTTCTCACAGACAGATGTGTCTCTTCCAGATGTGGGCAGCAAGTTATTCATTGATTTTCAATGAACAGGTGTTCCATTTGCTGAATATTTACCGGAACAAGTGCAGTGAGGTCCAAGCCACCTTGGGCTGGAATCGTCATTTACAAACCTACAGATTGTATGGCGCCATTCGAAGAGTATCATCACTGTACTGTGCCCGAAGTCATCTGTAAATGTCAATCAGTTTTTTGCATTCATTCACAAGAAATGTTATCATGGGTTCTGGTATGACTTAAACTAGAACTTGACCATGCCCTTTGTATTATTTCAATCTTATTTTCATCATATCAGTATGATTTTTTTTTTTATTATTATTTTGCAACACACTACAAAACAAAAAAATAATTAATTAATAAAAAAAAAAAAACAGTTGTGTTTAGGGCAATGCAATTTCATTTAAATTATATGCTGGTTAATGTCTTATAAAATGCTTTGTAGTGAATCAAACTGGCACGTCATTGGAACAAGATAAAAGAGGCACAAAAAACATTTATAATTACAATGGCTGTTGAAGATCAAGACAACCATTAAAACAATGCATCATCCGACCGCTCCTGTGACGACAGCACATTATCATGGAAATCCAAGACTGCTGAAGAAACTGTGCTGGCAGTCAAGATTGAAGAAGAAAAAGTTGTCTTCTCTACAGTGCTGAAATTGAGTGCGTTACAGAGCATGATTTCACAAAGTTCTTTTGGGCTTGTGCCATATGTTACATGATAAAACAACTTATGATCTCAGAACTGATTGCCTGCAACTGGCATAGAACACTTACCCAACTAATGTGAAATTTCCTATTAAATAAATTATAGTATCACTAGAAAGAATCCTGGTCTCCTTAGGCAGCTACAGTGCAGTAGTTCAAAAATCACTCCTGTATAAGTCTGGCATGTTCCATTGAGGAGATCCAAGTTTGGTCATCAATTTTTGCTCCTTCTACTGAATTGAATAGACATGTAGCACACTCTCTGAAGTGATCCAGTATTATCATCACAATATCGGCTGGTCTAGACGTATGGTGACATCTTAATGTATGAGGTCCTCCTTATGAAGATCCCATCAAAATGCAGGGATCGATATTAGTTCATTCCATCCCTACCTGGCTGAATTTTCTGTTGCCAGAAATATTTTTATGCAAATGTAAAGTGTTTTTTTTTTTGGTAATTATAAAGAGTACCTTTTAAAACTCCTTCTTTCATTTACTTTTTTTTTTATTCAGGTGTAACTAGAATGGATTTTGAATGACAAAAAAATAAGACTGCAGTATAAATCCTCATATATTGAAGATTTTGTGAAACAATGAGGGAGTTCATTCAGCACTGGGAGTGCATTCACTTTGCCTGAATTTACAAGTTGAGCAACTGGTTTAGTTTCATTATCAGGAACAAATATTGATTTGCTTCAACAATGAAAAGTGTTTATTTTTTATTTCTGATGTTTATTTTTGATGAATTTGCTTTGATTACTTAGGAGAGTTCAACTTGACTACCTCCACCAGCAGTCTCATCTCCCACAGTTCTTACACGCAGTCCAACATTTTGTTACAAGAAAGGTTTTGAGACCAAATACAGAGAATTTAATGTTTTTGTTTGTTTGTTTGTTTGTTTGTTTGTTTTTTTAATAAAAGAGATAGCTATCTTTCCATGTATTGTCTATACCTCTTACCTCTAACTGTATGGTTGCAGGGGGCCTGGAGCCTGTCCCAGGGAACTTTGGGCAAAAGACAGAGGTGCTAACCCATACCTCACAGGGTACGAGCACACACACACACACACATTTGAAAACACCAATTACGGTACCTATAATGGATGAACATGGACATAGTTTCTGTTTCCTGGACTTACAGTATGCTGTAAAATCTTGGAAATAGACAAATAAGTGCTGCTAAGTGCTTTTTAAAAGAGTCAGAAATGAGCTGCCGGTGTCGGTTCTCAAGCTTGTTGGAGTGATGGGTGCATACTGTAGTACTGAAAGTATGCCAGTTGTTGAGTTATGCTGGGGGATGCTGCATGTCTGACTATGACATTTTTAGGAACTCGACCAAGGTATTCAAGCTCAATAAAAGGGCCACCTCAATGCAATCTCTTATTTAAGACAGTGCCCTGAAAACAGTTGATAACAAAGTCAATAATCAGTCTGCCAGAGCATACTAGAAAATCACACTCTGGACATTTTGCTCGACCCATTTTTTTCCATCACAATTTTGTTAAAAAACAGATCAGTAGCAGGAAAGCATTTAGCCAAGAGGCGGACACGATGAAGGCACATAAATAGTAAATCAGATATGTGATAAAGATGTGAAAGCAAACAAGCTTACATTTGTAGACTTCTTAAGCACGTAACTGTAGAAGCAGTAGATAAGGACAGAACTACACAGAATTGCTAGTGTCTTACGATCCGCCACGCCTACTTCGATCAAAGGATGCAGGCTGCTTGTCAGTACCGCGTATTAT
>JAQMYG010000035.1:4248093-4265674 GCA_030014215.1 Clariallabes teugelsi
TATATATGAGAGCAAAGGGGTAAATTTAATGAACTATAATACAACCACCTGTGAGTCTTGCACTTATGCAGTTATGCAGCTATGTGACAGACGCACGATGCATACAGTCAGATGGAGGTTAAGAGCTTCTTTACATTAAACACCCGAATGAAGATAAAGTGTGATCTCCATCATTATAACTGTGGCGTGGTTGTTGGTACCAGATGGGCTGGCTTGACTTTTTCTATATTTCTATAACTTCTATTTCTATCTCCTGGGAGTTTCACCCACAGCAGTTTACTCATAATCCTGAGAAAAGAAAAACTGAAAAATAAACTCTGGTAAGCAGAGAGTGAAAACTTTGTTGGTGAATAAGATCAGAGTCTTCAGAGATCATAAAAAGACTGATCTGAGCTGATAGTCTGTAGTAACTCAAACAATCACTCTTTATATCCATGGTGAGCAGAAAAGCATCTAACCTTAAGGTTGATGAGCCACAACAGCAGAAAACCACATTGGGCTCCAGTCTTGTTATTCAAGAACAAGAAAATGAAGCATAGACTCAGAAAAATGAGTTAAAGACTGGAATAATACCAGATCTTCAATTGGCCAGTTTGGGTCAGCCTGCTTATTCGGACCTTTGGCAAGATTACACCTTTACTAATTATATGCTTTAGCCATATAGTCCATATGGGGCCATTCATAAGGCAATGAAGTAGATGAAGTGCAGAATGGCTTTCTTGATTTCCGCAGTGTCGTATACAGTAGCATCAGGGTATGGTACAAAATACAATACATCAAAATCTGTATGACAAAATTTTCCGAATTTACATCGATCCCACTTTACACTCTTAAAGTGTTCAGTTTAATCTAGATTGTGTGTTTACTGACCTGCACGTAGACGTCTTTTCCTTCTCTGTGAAGTCGGAGTCGGTGAAGCTTCCCATCTGCCAGACTAGTGAGCACGGGGCTGAACACCATGGGCCTGCGCTCCTTATGAAGGCGATACCATATCTGCAGACTCCCTAAAGCATGAAATAAATGAGGCACTTCATGCAGCCAGCATTCACTTAGAAATGAGAGCATGTTCCCTTAGGAACTAACATCACATAAATAACAATGAATGGAAGCTACAGTACAAACGGATATTAACCATTTGAATACGATCACAAAGCCGTTGTATTGTTTTCATTCAGTGTTAGCTTTTCGTTTTTGTTGCTGGTTTTTTATCCTTACAGTAACTGCTATAATACTTCTTTAAAAATGATGAATTATGTACAGTTTTGTTACACCATTATCGCAGGTCATTTTTAATTCTGCAGTTCACCCGGGTTTTTTTCTTTTTTTTTTGGTCATTATCATAACATTTCCAAACACTTTCTCGAGGAGAACTTGGTTGTCTGGTTCTATGTGTGTGTGTGTTTATAATAATATGATATATACTATATATATATTTATATATTTTATAATATATGCATAAATATGTTGATGGGCCCTGATGATCTCTCTAAAAGATATATAAATATTTATATTTCATCTCTGCCTCTGGCTCTTTGCTCGGTGCTGAACGTGTCAATACGCACTTTAGTCCCTCGCCCACACGCACGACGCGCAGGAGCTGAGAGACGACAAAAAGGGTTTTGTCCGATCAAGTGGAGTGGGGTCAATTTTGAATTTTGCACTTAGCCTTAAAAACGGTGCATTACAATGTGTTCGAGAGGCTGTCGGACTGGGCTCGGACGTGGAGGATTACGGAGGATAACGTTCGGCATTATCCTTTACTGTTCACAAAGGCGTGAATTGAGCGAGCGAATGGGTTTCGCACTATAACGCTTCGACTGCAGAGGAGCTACAGGGCATTCATCAACCCTGTGCATCTGTGCAAACAGGTCTCCAAATTGTTTCATGCGCTTTGTTGGGAATAAAATAACAATAACATTAAAAAAGTTTAGTGTTCTGTGAGCTATTCTGTTCATTTATTTTTTCAAGTAATGCATGAAATACAGCTTACAGCCAGGCAATTCTGCCTTCAGATGATACAGCACAAATAAAGATATTAATAAAAAATGTTTATATCTAGGAGGCCTCTTTGGATTTTTTTTTATTTATTTATTTAATTTTTTATTCTGGTCTCCCATAAATAGTGCTAGTCTAGAGTGCCTTTTGTGGAAAAATGAGGTGCTGCTTGTGCAACGTCCCTGTAAGCATCCGAAGCAGAACCATCGCATTCTGTCGACCTGAATATCCCAATTTGTTATTTTTAGTTACACTTCACCAAAGGGTTTTTCACCATCTTACACCAATCCGCCTGACATGTGACTTTACTGATTAGAGAAAACACTGTGACATTATAACATTATGACTACCTGTCTAATGTTGAGTTGGTTCCACCAAAACATTGACGCACTGTGTGTTCTGTCAACCTTCCATCACAACCAGCATTAACCTTTTCCTCAATTTCATCTACACCAGATCTTCTACAGAGTCAGACTATCAGACTACACGGACCAGCCTTCACTCCCCATGTGCATCAGTGAGTTTTGGCCACCCATGACCTTGTTGCCAGATCACCAGTTTTCCTTCCATGGATCACTTTTGGTATGTCCGGACCCCCACAGACTGGGAACATCCCATAAGAGCTGCAGTTTTGGAGTTGCTTGGACCCAGTTCTCTAGCCATCACAATTTGGTCCTTGTCACTCCCATCCTTATACTTGCCCATTTTTTCTGCTTCCTACACATCAACATCAGGGGGGGAAAAAAGGTACACTTGCTGCCTAAAATACTCCACCCACTTCCAGCTGCCACTCAAAGAAATCTTCTTGAATCAAGCCAAAGCTATCTACAATTTCTTAAAATAAGTGCACAGACCAAACAAATATAAGAACATTAAGTTTTTTCAACAGATTTTTTCAGATATTTTCATGCTTTTTTTATTGGTACTTGAGGAACTTCACTACTTTTCACTTCACTGCGTACTGAACTGTACTGTATATGGTCGCCTACTTGACTTGCCTTGACATTTTCTCAAGAAGATATTCTCTGCCAATATATTGTTGCTTGCCATTTTAGACGATTGACTAGAAAAACCTTAACCTTATATTTGGTTTGTTCTAAACTGATTTTAGGAAAATATAGATTGATACATTGTGATGGTCAGATGACTGGATCTCCAGACTGCAGCTAGGATGTTTTTGGTTTTGGTCAGGACATACCAAGAGTGCGTTTTAGTGGCAAAAATGGGACCTACTCAATATTAGGCAGGCGGTCATACTGTAATATGGCTGATTATGGCTGATCAGTGTATACGTAGTCCTTCTGTATACTGTACAGTGGTGCCCAAAAGTATTGGAACAAAAGTAGAAATTCAATGTTTTAATGACATTCTCAAAGTTTTCAAGGAATAATTTGTTATTTAATGCAATGCACTTGCTATACAACACTTGACATCTATTTTCAAATCCTTCATGCTTTAAAACCTGCTTGATCCAGCTGGGCATAGAGTCAGAAAGACGTGTACAGTACTCTGGTGTCGTTCGCTCAATCCATGCCTGATTGATTGCCTCCTGAGGATCATATACAGGAGACGGTTTCTTTGCTTTTTCACCATCATCCAACAGTTTTCTTCTTGGGTTAGGTCTGGAGATGACCCTGGCCATGGCTCCAGAAGCTGAACACCATTATCACATAGCCAGGTCTTTATTAGTTTTTTAGTTAATTGGTATAACTTTTCAGCCAGATGGGCTAGAGCTACTTACAATAGTAAAATCTCCTGTTTTGTGCACGGTAATACAGGTACAGGTATGTGTTGTCTTAATACTTTTGGCCACCACTGTAGGAAATGAATAATAGACAATCATATTACACTTTTTTTTTCCTTAAAGTTCGACTTTTTAATAGTGACGGATATGGGACAAGGTGGATGTAGAAGGCAAGCACAAGCACAGGTCTTCTCCATTTATGCGATTTTTGCTGGTAAAAACCAACTTGCTAAACTTCTTACTTATTCCTAGAGCTTACACGCTAGCGTTGCGAGCTTTAAGCTACGGCTGTCAAGATCAGGAATTTGCCGAAACCATTCCCAATACGCTACAGTCACAGAACTTCATATTGATCTCCAGACTTCAAATGAACTTCGTAGGAGTTTGTGAAAGTGAACTTTCCTTTGCTCTGCTGTTTCAGTCTGGCACCCCTGCTGCTCGCACTGCACACATGGGCAGTAGGGAAAATTCAGATGAAGTCAGGATTGAATGTGGGGAAAATCTGCAGAGCTGCAGTGCTAAAAAAAAAAAAAAAAACGTGTGTACTTTGTACTTTAATTATGGTACGATTTGGCTTCAACGTCAATCTAAATAAAGCGGTGCCAGCTTTTTGCCAGCTTTTGACTTCTAACTTCCACCTGCACCTCTTATATCCCTGTGCAATAATACTGTATATGTTTAATGCAAAACTTTCCCGACTTGTTTTTGAGCTCATCCTTTAGTCCCCCCCCTCCCCCCCAATTTTCCTACAGGCATTTTCTCAAATTCTTGATGATTCAGGCTGCTAGCTGCACTAGACATACTAAATTTAATTATAATTATTCTCCATTTCTTTTTCATATTACTGTACAAAGGTAAATGGTGCATTTTTTTGTGCAACACAGGAAATATCTTGTATTGTTAAGGAAAAAAAGATGTGTAAACCAATATTTCCAGACCCAACAGCAGTGTGTCATGGATGTCAGGATGAGTAGGAAGAGTCACGGCAGGGAGAGAAAGCATGCCATGAAACCACGTCCCCTAGCAGAGCAAATCAACAGTCACCTTGTCATGGCGTTTAGGCAAATGGGAAATTTGAGCTTCAGCAGGGCACTTGAACGCAACATAAATCGCATTTAATGGGTTCGGCTATGAGGCTACGCTCGTTTACAAAGAGACTGTTTTAACCGCAAGGCTGCTTGAGCTGACATTTTGAATAGCTGATGATTATAGAGCAGACTCGAGATGTCGATGGCCTCGTGGCACCCGTCTAATTAGCGAAAGACGATATCAATATGAGCGTTATAAATCTTTCACAGGCTAATTGTTTTAAACTCTAAAGATGATGGCATGTTATCTGTCTCACGACATGTGACAATTATTAGGCGACATAACCGCCGCTAAATTGTTGAGCTTATTAAAATGTTATCGTCTCTGTACACTTTTTAAAAAACGATTCTTCTTTTTTCCCCTCTTACCGTTGCGAGCGAGGATGACCGCTACATACTGCTGGGTGAAAGTGTTGACGGTGAGCAGCATAGCAGGACTCTGCGTGGTGAGGAAGCTAAGCGCCATGTTGTCTCTGGACTTGCTGTACGCAGAGGACGAGGAGGGGACCTGAGTCGTCCTGTTCTGGATGACGGAGAAAGGCTCTTGGAATGTGTACGTCACTGACGAACCTCTCTCGAAGGACACTGAGACTTCTGGGAAAGAGGAGAAACAAAAAAAACAAATGTGTTAGCAGGGCCGCTTGGATTGAAGCACGAGTGGCGTTCAAGTTCAAGTCAAACTGGGACTGCAGAATAACAGAGGAAAAAAACGCTTATTTCTTCATATAATGCCCTGATACAGTAGTGTACATACAGTATCCTAGTTTTTCACTAGCGCTTGGATACCATCAGGGTAGAAAGGTTTCTCAATATGCCGGCACCATGATTGGACTGAACCACTGGCCTCCCAGGAATTCCTTTGACAGCCCAAACATGTAGCGAGGTCAGGACTGTACGGGGGACGTGGCAATAACTCCCAGCTGTGTTCCTGTAATGTGCAAGTGGTGCTGGTGAATTGATGCAGCGTCTCTTCTGCATCAATTTTCAAGGATCAGGCGTTCTACTCGTTCACAGGAGCGACTGCAGTGGGCTCCGGAACCACCTCGCGGGCCGGTATCGTCATTCACGGACGTACAGCTTGATTTAAAACATCTGCACCGCACAAATATTTTACTGTGATTAAGAGTCTCACCACCGTACATTGCTTAAGGTCTTCTGTAAATGTCAATCAGTTTCACATTTCATTCCTGAGAAATTTAATTAAGTCCTGGTTCGAACTGAATGCCATTCGTAGAAAGCCACATAAAGGTATGGTAAATTTGCCTTGGCAAAATTTCTCCGCTTTCCGGACTGCTCGTATTTTATGCCTGTGAAACCTGAGCATTTAGTGGCATTTACTGTCAAGACACAGCCCCTGAAGCAATGCCTAGCTGATGAAATACCGACAGAGAGCAAATAAGCGTGGGTTGCGGAAGAGATAAAGCCGAAATATCACATTAGCAATAGCACAAGAATTCATAACCCTTACTCTGACACTTGAAATTGAGGTGTACTCAGGCACATCCTGTTTTTAGTCTCGGCCTCGTACCCTGCTTTGGAATAAAACAGCCACTGACCATAGACCATAAAGATAGACACGCGTCTAAGCGAGGGTAGTTCCAACCTTTCTTGCAGCATTCAGATTTTGTAAAACAGCATATCTTCCATCATTTTATAATGAAAGATGTTTGAACCGTTTTCTAGAACTCAATAAAAGGCAAAAGAACGAGGACGTTGACCAGAAACTTAAAAGTCCCTCTGACAGAAATCCAAAGACTACACAGGTGGATGAACTCCTCAAAAGGAAAAGAGTCTCGTTATCGCTCCACTAATCAGGTGTTTTTCGTGTCTGTCGGAGCGACCAGATAAAAGCCTCTCCCGAGTATACGGCACATTAATATTTCACTCGGGGTTTGCACCTAAAGGTCAAGAGAAACAATATTATACACCTAGAATGGATTAAATACCAAGTATTCAGCCAACAACTGGGGAAAAACCGAGAAACCACACATTTCCTTTTCTTTTTTTTTCTTTTTTTGCTAGCAGGACTGGAAAGCATGTCAGAATTGAAAAAAGAAAAGAAAAGAAAAAAAAGATCAATGGATGAAAGTACAGAGCCATCCTTGAGGAAAACCTGCTCAAGAGCCCTCAGGACCCTTAGACTGGAGCGAAGGTTCACCTTCCTACATCACAATGATCTGAAACACAAGACAAGGCAGGGCTGGCACGGATCTGAACCTGACTGAATGTCTCTAGAGAGACCTGAAAATAGCAGCCCTGCGACACATCTGAATTAAACCGATCAAGCTGGAGTGCTTCTGCAAATAGAAATAAGAGATGATCGACGAAATCCAGATGTGCCAGATGTGGAGATGTGGACTTGCTCGTTTTGGATGGCGCTCAAGCTCGATTGAGTGGAATTCAACTTTAATTCAAAGTCAAGCTGTAATTTAAGAAAATTTGTGTGTGTGTGTGTGTGTGTGTGTGTGTGTGTGTGTGTGTGTGTTGGTGCGGGGCGGGGGAGAAAAAAACACTTTCTGAAGGTGCTGTAAATCTTTCAGAATCACATCCTCACACAGGTATTTTTGACGTCCTGTGATCTATTTACACAACTGTCAGTTATAAATTGCGTATAGTATTTCACAGTGTACAGCAAATTCTCGGTCAGAAACAGATGAGCGTTGGATTACTTATGGCTGCGGTGACAGAAACATGACAGCTCTTCAGCGCGCATCAACACAAGCATTTATATGAAAAGCACTCAAGGTGTATTCTTTCTGATGGAAACTCCTGTCCATTTATTAAACCAAGAAATTATGCCATGCGTAGTCAGTTTAATACCAGAAGTCTGGATATACCAGACGTGGCATGTATTTATGTAGAATATCTTGGCTGGTTTGAGATTTTTTTCTTTTTTTTTTCTTCTTTTTCCTTTTTCTCCCAAGCACAGAATGGTGTGCATGATTATAATAGCAAACCAAGATGAGTAATGGACTTGCACAAAGAAGAGCCAAAGAATAGGAGCTTTGCTTTCTCGTCTTATCATCTCAGGCTTTGATCAGCTCCCGGAGTGCTTGATTTGCATGCGGATCTTGGCAGCGTCTTGCAAGGAAGGCCAAAGTAATTTCTTTTCTTTTCTTTTACATATATAGAAAATATGGTGGCTTAGTGGTTAGCACTGTCACCTTGCACCTCCAGAGTCTGGGTTCGATTTCCCGCCTCAGGGTCCGTGTGCGTGGAGTTTGCTTGTTCTCCACATGTTTGGTGGGTTTCCTCCAGGTGCTCCGGTTTCCTCCCACAGTCCAAAGACATCCAGATTAGACTAATACGCATTCCCAAATTGCCTGTAGTGTGTGAATGGATGCGTAAATGTTGACCAAAGGTCCCACCATGGTCGTACAAATGGGAATACTTGCAATGGTCACCACTATCGGCCTCCATGATCCGTAGTTGGACTACAGACGTTCCCAGATGGATGGATGGATGGAGATATCTGTATGTATAGACGTATTAGTCTGAGCATATCTACAACGTATGGTATCTGCAAATATTTTATTTCTATGTCCATTTCATAATAAATGAAATAAGTCCTGTACCATCACAGTCTTGTTTCACCCACGTGAGCACGACCACGAAGAACAAGAACTATAAACTCCGGATATGTAACGAGGTTAGGACGAGTCAATATCGTCTAATTGCGTTGTCTTGATGGGAGGCCAGGCTATGAAAGATATGAAAGGAAAGTGTTGTTTTTTTTCTTTCATTTTTCAACATCGCAGGGGAAAATTCTCACTCAGCAGACTTCTATAGCTTTCCCCACCAATTTCTGGAGCATCAAAACAATCCGATACAGCATCAGGAAACCTACTGAGAGCGCGATCCTTCAGCTCATGGTGGAATTTTTGTGTGTGTGTGTGTGTGTGTGTGTGTGTGTGTGTATACAGTATAAGCGTTGAATATTACACAAATCGCTTATGTAAATGACACCGAACACCTGACGGACTGATGTTGCACCGCCGTTTCATCACATCTGAGAGGTGACTGTAGAGGCAAGTGTTGCTCATTAGCAGGCTACGTTAATTACCATATTTTAATGTTTAGAATCTTGTAAAAGTGGAGCTCTGAATTTTTCATCAGATTATTCCTGCAATGTTCATTAAGGAGAAAGCACTTAGAACTGTGAATCCACTCATCCACGCTAAATAGTAGATAATTGGCCAAGTATGCATGTGTCTTAGACTAATAAGCTTCCACCTAAAAGACTTTTCTACCTAAGTGTCTTTTTTTCTGGCTATTTTTCGCTCTCGGACCACAGCTCCTTGTCTCATTTAATCAATGTTGTTGCTATACCTTCTTTGCAGGAGGGCCCTCCGTATGCGGAGTGCGTGCAGTCACACACATAGCCGGCGCTCTTCTCTACACATCGGCCCCGGTTGTGGCAGACGCCCGCAGAGCTGCTGCAGTGACCCGCACAGCCCGAGCTCACACCCGAGGTGGCCTTGGCGCGCTCGTCCAGATCGAAGGTCGCGCCGTTTACATCGAGCGCCCGCATGCAGCCCAGGAAGCCTCTCTGTCTGGAGGCTGTTCCTCCTGTGGCAAAAAACAAAAAAAAACAACCTGGTAAATCAGAGGACATCTATACATCACCCTTATAGATTTCTTTACATTATCATAGATGTGTAAATCCTCAAACCCTGAAGCGTTTTCACTGCTGTCTAACACATTGCACTGTTTTCTACATCCAACATTCATCACCTTAATGACCACCAGGTGATACTAAACACATCACACCGGGCAGTTTTCCCTCATAAGAATAATGCAGTGGTAGTAATGCAGTAATCAATAGTGGATTAATCTTTGCTTGTTGTTCTACAGTATGTTATAGTTGCGGCATTCTTGTGGCATGCGGGAGAATTATGGCCAACGTAAACAAGTTCTTACGTGAGTTTCTTTCAGAACTTTCATTCCAGATAAAATCTTCAGAAAAACTCAGAATTCTGAAATAAATGTCAGAATCAAAGACAGTTGCTGTTGGTCTTTCGGCTGCCCCCGTCAAGGGGTTGCCACAGCGGACTTTACAATCTGCACAACTTGGGCACAGGTTTTATGCCAGATACCCTTCCAGCCGTCTCTGAGTGGCGCAGTGGTAAAGCGCTCGCCCTATCATCCGGAGCTCGCGAGTTCGATTCCCGGGTGATGCTGTAACCTTTCGCAGCTGGACGTCTAGAGAGAGCTGATTGGCCAAGCTCTCTCAGAGGGGAGGGATGAGAGGTACTCGTGCTCCCACATTAATCACGGCTCTACAGCCAATCAGGGGCGTCTGTGAGCCCGCCCACGCGGAAGGAGCGGATAGCGCTGTCCTCCGAGTGTGTTACTCCCTCCACCCCCCACCCCCCACAGTGTGTGAGCAAGCAGTTCGCAGTTCAGAGGAAACACGTGATAGTCTTTGGCCCTCCTGACTGAGTGTTAGTAGTAGCCTTAATGTGGGAGCCTCCTAGTGACGGGGAGGAATTGGACACGACTAAAATAGGGAGAAAATTGGGGGGGGAAAGATACCCTTCCAGTCACAACCCTCCAATTTTTATCCAGCCTTGGGACCGGCACTGCATCCACTTGCTGTGGTTTGGATGGGAATCGAACCCGGGCTTTCCGCATGGATGGCGAGAAACCTACCACTGAGCCACCAATGCCCGACTAAAGTTTTTAGACTTAATGGAGTATACTGTACATAGTACTGGAGATTTTTGACTCTATGCCCAGTTGGATCCAGTAGGTTTTAAAAAATAAAGGACCTCATACTAAATATTGATTCTTCTTTCTTCTTCTTCGTCTTTCCTGCCACAACCCTCTGCATTTATCCAGACTTGGGACTGGCACAAGAAGACACTGGATTCTGCCCCCCTGTGGTTGCATTTCATACTAAATATTGATTTAGAAATTAAACTGCATAAAATTAATTATTATTATCTTGGTTTTAATTTTATTTATTTATTTATTTTTTTTTTTACAAATTGTTGAGAAACAGTGAATTTCTTTTTCTTTTGCCTCAATACTTCTGAATGTAACCACAGTAAACACAGTCCCTTTGTCTGGCTGATCGATGATTTAAGCCGTTTCTCCAATCTCCTTGTCCTTGTATTATTCTAAATGTATTCTAATACTATATTACAACTTTTTTCTTTTAGTCCTTCACACTATCTCCCCCAAAATAATAATAATAATAATAGCAACAAGAACAACAATACCTAGCTGCTAAGCTTCTGCCGGCTTTAGAAATGGACTCTAAATGGATCTTCTTACAAAAGTATATAAAGCCCAAGCTTTAGAGAGAAAAAAAAAAAATCAAAACAAAAAGAAATCATGTTATATGGATAAAAGTGATTCATGTGGAACAATAAAAGCGTCCAGCTATTTGAAAAATACGCCTCCTGTCTCTGTCTTTTTTTAAAATTTATTATTATTTATTTTTCTTTTTTTTAAAAATAAGTCTCCAGCCGGCTTACCCACGAAGAGCTGATTGTTGAGTTGCAGGCGTATGTGTGTGTGTGCTGGAGGCTCCAGGAAGCGCAGAGGCAGCTGGTCCACCTGCAGAGACGCCTCCTTTACATTCCTCTCAGCTCGGACCCAGTGCCACTGGCGGTCGTTCAACGGCACCGGAGATTTAACGTTCAGCACGGTCGGCCCGTAGCCCGCGTCGAACGTGAACGTGGCAACAGAAGGCGCTGAGGAAGAAAATGTGTAGTCGTTCATACAAGCTTTAATGTTTAGAATAACATTAGAATAAAATGGATGGGGATGTCCATTATCAACATGATAAATAGTGTTAGGGAAATAAAAAAATAATAATCTGATATTTGGGATCCTGCAGATGATAGGAGTCTAGAGATGAGGTAGGAGTGTAAGTATCGCTATAAAATGTGATAAAATCAATTTCTGAGTAATTACTAATACTTTGAAATCACAGTGTTACGAGCAAGTAAAACCTTGGATGTACGTAGAAGGAGTAATCTGGATGTAACTGAATATGGTGGTTAGACAGCCAGCAGGAATCCTAACATTGGATGGCCATTGTAACATAGTTTATTTATAGTCAATTCATAGAATTCATAATTCATAGTCAATTAAACTGCCTAGTGGGAGAACATCTGGAAAACATCAGAACAACATCAAGATAAATGTTGAAACAACATTGTTTTTTAAAAGTCAGAATGCGTTTGATAAAATGACGTTGAGATAATGTTGGATGAGCGACCCAAACACAAAATTGCAAAACACGAACTTACAACAAGACAAGTTTAACCTTTGTTTTGAGCTTTTATTCGCACATATTCGTACAGTATATGAAATACTAGCATTAACCATTAAACGCTGAATGTAATGCTGCTGAGATGAGGGTCAGCACCTCCATATCTAAGACCATGGTTCTCAGTCTGGTAAAGGGTGCACTGTTCTCTTTAGGTTGGTACAGAAACCCTG
This sequence comes from Clariallabes teugelsi, assembly GCA_030014215.1. Lineage (NCBI taxonomy): Eukaryota > Metazoa > Chordata > Actinopteri > Siluriformes > Clariidae > Clariallabes > Clariallabes teugelsi. The sequence continues at coordinate 4,260,376 of JAQMYG010000035.1, forward strand.
GCTGACCTCAAAGAGTTTATATATATCTCAAGTATCACTTTAGTTACGAGAGAGGGTAAATTGGAGCGAGGGCTTGACAGACGGATCGGTGCATTGTCAGCAGTAATGGTGACATTGTACCGATCTGTTGTGGTGAAGAGAGTCGACAGGTGAAGCTTTCAATTTATCAGTCAATCTACGTTCCAGCCCTCACCTACTGTATGGTCACGAGTGTTGGGTAGTGACCGAAAGATTGAGGTCATGGATACAAGTGGCAGAAATGAGTTTCCTCCGCAGAATGGCCGAGGCCAGCCTAGGCGATAAGGTGAGGAGCTCAGACATCCAGTCGAAGCATAAGGTAAAGCTGGTGCTCCTAAACATAGAAAGGAGCCGGTTGAGGCGGTTCGGGCATCTGATAAGGATGCCCCCTTGATGCCTACTATGACAAGTGTTTCAGGCATGTCCGACAGGGAGAAGGCCCCGGGGTAGACTCCAGACTAGATAGAGAGATTATATCTCTCATCTGAACAGGGAGCACCCGGGTATCCCCATGTGCTATCTGGAGGAGGTGGGTAGAAACAGGGTAGTCCGGGTCACTCAGACTGCTGCCTCAGTGACCCAGACCCGGATAAGCGGTAGAAAACGGATGGATGGATAAATCATTACCTTAAAATTATACAGCCTTACAATTTCTTTTACTGCATACTGACAGATTTTTATAAAACCCAAACCTTAAAGAAATCCTTAGCAGAATTGTAGCTGGAGGCATTGTACACATCTTGCGAAACCGATAACAGTGCCCTCTAAATGAGGGGGCATGCCGAAGTGCATTAGTGGATTTGTAGCGCTGATAAAACAACGCTCCTGTTTATCATGATATCATTCCACTCAGTCTCAGTCCGTGTTTACTCTGCATTTACTCGCATCCGCGGCTGATTATCAAGTCGAATCAGGTGTCTTACAAACCGCGGGACACAGTAAACACTATCCGAACTGATATATATGCATCTTGAGAAGCATTATACTGTGGAGCTGCTTGATTAAGTCTATTATGCATTACTGATGAACATGAAACGAGGAGATTAAAAAGGCATGCCGATGAGACACTCACAGCTCAGCTCTACTCTGATGAAGTCTCGCGAGCCCACGTTTTCGACGAAGACTCCCGACGGCGAGCCGGTCTTGAAGTAGAAGGAGATGTCGAAGGAGAGCTCCATTTGCGAAGCAGGGAAGAGCAGGTATGAAGCCTCGTCGTAAAAAGACGCCGCGTTCCATAGAGACTCTGACAGAAAAGAACAGGGATTCTCAGAGGATTCTTGTCTTTGATTCACAGCTGGATTTAATTAGGTGCAGAAGATTTGATGTCTTATCCACAGGCTTATGTTTAAAAAAAAAAAAAAAAAAAAAGCCAGAGAAAGAAGATCACCTACTGTCACCAGAGCATTGCAGGGGTCCGGCATTGAAAACGGCTTCAGATCTTGCTCGGTTTGTGTCTCCTATTACTACTCCGCTCACCGGTAAGTCGTCTTTATAGGACAGGAGCCCGGTATCGTTTTCCCTATGATCATCACAGTAATCTGTTAAAGTATGCTATTTAAGGCCCTAGATGTTTAGCCAAACGATACGCAAATGTACTGTTACAGTAATGTTATCACGTTATGTTACCATGAGTCTCGGTCAGCATCGCAGTTGCAGAAGAAGTTCATGTCGATGCAGTTCTCCTCCAAACTACAGGCACAATGCTGAACACCAGGCAGTAAACCTCCCCAATATGTCCTCCTCTCACCCCCGCGCTCCAGCCACCAGGACAACGGAGCGCCATCTAGACAAACACATGGGATTAAACATGTACAATTGACACACACACACACAATGAGAGCCAAAAGAGTATCCAAATAATCTGACGCACTCAAGCATTCTAACGTTTAAAAATTCAAACTGCAAATATAGCAATGTCTACTTCATATAACAACATTGTACGATGACTCAGATTCTCTCATTTTCTTGGTGAAACTCACTTAGTCACTAATACGTGTAGTCGAACAGTTCTGATTTGATTTTCTGCCTGTTCTGAAACTTACCGTAGATTCGTTCCCTAAAACAGATTCGTCTTTCTGTTTAACAAACCAAAGAATTGCAGCTGCATTATTTTGAATATTTTAATTTACAGTAGGAAACCTGACAGCCAGCTTTTCTGTACTTTTTAAATACAGATGCTAGTACAGTCTGTTTTACTGTACCTATTTAGTTTGAAACTTTATTACGTTTAATGTCCACCATTACTCGGCCATGTGAATTCAGATGCAGTTCCAGTGTTACTATTGCAGTCTGTAGATTGAGAGTTCACACTGCAGCGAGGGGGGGACAAGAGTACAAAATAGCTAAACTGACCAAATTCTCTTTAAGTTAAGTTAAGCCTTTATTTGTCACATACTGTATACATTACTGCACACTAAAACTCTTTCTTTGCATATACCAGTGTAACTGGGGTCAGAGCGCAGGTTCAGCGCCCCTGGAGCAGATAGGGTTATGGGTGAAGGCTCAAGGGCCCAACAATGACAAACTGGTGGAGCTGGTGAACTGGTGGAGCTGGTGAACTGGTGGAGCTGGTGAACTGGTGGAGCTGGTGAACTGGTGGAGCTGGGGCGGAAACTGCAGACCTTCAGATCAGTAACTCTGTGCCATAGCCCACTGAACTACCACTGCCCCCAGTACTGCTATATGAAAGGACACACAGATTACTCTTTCCACGGTTTCCATTTCTCCAGCCCATAAAAAACCTTGATCATGATATAATATCATAGTATATAGTACCATGGTATTTTTGACAGTACTGTAGTACTAATTTTCTGATACAGTATAGGTACAGTACATGTTTCTACCATGGTATAATGGTACTTGTACTATACAACTTGTACTATGGTTCTACCATGCACCATAGCATGATACTAGGGACCCCATACCAGGATACTGTAAAACAAATCAAACAAAAAATGTTTTATATATGCTTATGTACCATAATGCTAATACGTATATAGTGTGGTACCATTGTAGATATGTAAAATTAATAAACTACCATAGGATATGGTGAAACCTTTAATATTACATACACTAATATGTGTACTGCCTTCACTATACCATACCAGCAGTATGTACTAGCATATCTAACATGGTACAGTACAGTGTGCACAAATATACCATATTGGATACCTGCTGAACTTTGGTAGCCAAAGTGATACCCAGTAAGTACCATGGTAGTACACAACATAGTACTATATCACCACAGTATTGGGGTACATACAGTACCAGACTACTACCACAGTACCGACTGAGGTACCATAGTAACTACCCTGCTACTCTGTAAAGTCCAGTGGTGCCTGGACTGAAGTACCACAGTAATACTATGATATTAAATATTATGTACTATAGTTTACTATAGTACAATTCCCTTTTTTTAAACTGTTGTTTATCTTGTGGAAAAATAATGAATAAAATAAAAAAATTTGTTTTGCATCTTAAAGTCAAATTGGTCTTAATACCCTACCTACATCTAATTTAATTCAAATGCTTCACTAAATGCTCTTCTGAACATCTGGGCTGTTCGTTAGCATGAATCATGAGGTGTGTGTTTGACTCTCGGCTGTTTATGAGGCAGCATTACACAGAGGGTTATTTTCTCATTTAGACGCTAGAATAAGCTTTCAGTTCAATTTCAGCCATAGTTAAGCCAAGCAAGATAACCACTGGCCAAAATATCACTTTGATTGGATAATAATAGAAATCTTGTTCAGTTTCGAGCTGTTTGTGAGTCGAAATCTCTTTTTGTTAAGCTAAACCTGAAACTAGCCAGAATAGAACTCAATCGAGAAGGTTCATAATATATTACACAGTAGCGTTCCCCCTCCCCTACCGATAAGTGAATAAATAAATAGCCTTTTCAGAAGGCGCAATTTATTGGCCTGGATTATTAAAAACACCAAAACTACTGGAATTGGGTTAAGAACTGTCCAATGCATTAACAGATGCTGGGAGGTTAGTGCTGAATTCCATAGAAGCAACGTGGTTGGAAAATATAATGAATGACGATCACTTAAACGCTGGGTGAAGTTGCATAGTGAAAAGTTATTAGCAGAAATCAGAGCTTTGTTTGATAGTAAAAGTAAGAGCATTTTCATATACATACAGTGTGTCCTGTATAAAGCTTAGATTTTGGAGGGAAGATGGACTGAGCCTATTCCAGAGCAGGGTTGGTGTCAGGGTAAGAAGGGAAGAGCATGAAGTGATGCACCCATCATGCACAGTGTCCATCTGGGGTTGTTCAGGTCTAAGCTCAGCACCATTATGTGGCAGTAAAATGAAATAAATTCGAGTGATGACCAGAATGATTGTGGTTGAATGACCAGTTTTTCACAAAAATGGATTTGTAAAATAGTGGTTCTGGGAGCATAAGGAATCATTTTTGCACATGAACCGAACACCATATTGGGTGCTATAATTAGAGTCTTATAATATTAGTACGTTGGCAAAGTGGTTTTCTGTGTCAAAATGCTGTAGAAATCTGGTAAGAAAAATCACATGTGCTTTATCCCTTTATCCCATGTACTGTACAATGTCGTGAGGGGACTGGTGTCTTCCCCAATCGACTTGCATGGGGTACACCAGTCCATCGCAGGTCAGACACATAAACACATTCGTTCACACACTTTGGGCAATTTGGGAACGGCAAGCCTAATCTATCCATCTTCGGACTGTGGGAGGAAACGCGAGCACCCGGAGGAAACCCACCAAGCACAGGGGATAACGTGCAAACTCCACACGTACACAGACCCAAGGCGAGAATCGAACCCGGACCCTTGAGGTGCAAGGCCGGAGTGCTAACACGTGCTTTAATGGATTAATAATGAAACCTGATTTTGGACCAATTAAACATTTCAGGTGAAAAAAACATACAGTTCTGGCTCTAATCCCGTGCACTAAAAATGCCCTGGAATAAAACTCAGACCAATCTTATCACCTTCAACATGAAGGCTTTTTGAACTCTTATCTACTAAAACGAGGTCATCTTTGACTGAAATGGAGATGAAAGTAAGTCGGTTCTGGCTCGTGCTCCACGTGTCCTCATTGACTGCCTGAACATTCATCCCCAACCTCCTTTTTCTTATCTCTGTAAAATGTTCAGCTCTCCGCTCTTGATTGCTATTGAAGACTTTTAGTGTTTCTTTTAACATTTAAATGTCTGAATTATTCATTTAACACACAAGCTACACAAGCTCTGGAGGAATGAGAAATCCTTTACCACCTAAAGTAACACTCCAACACA
>JAQMYG010000035.1:4265698-4300963 GCA_030014215.1 Clariallabes teugelsi
AGAGAGAGATTTTTTTTTCTTTTTTTTTTCATGCCACTAAACCATATTTTATTGAAGATAAAGGCATGCAGAGGGAGTTAGTCTATCCAGAACACAATGGCGAGTTTAGCTTACACAATGCGCCTGAAACACGATAAGCTCTTTATTTCTCCGCACACTGTAGACATGCAGTAACCAGACAACAGCGAAGTGATTGATGTCTCATAATAAGGGATATTTTAAGGCTTCGTATCCGAATGTATGTAATAAAGTGCAGTAATCGTGACATGCTCTAATAAATCTTTGGCTTAGGCTTCATTAGCGTCAAGTGGAATTTCATCAGGGCTGTAATTATTGGGTGTCTGGGACAAAAGTCAGATTAGAAATCAAAGAATGATGTAGTGCTATGAATATTCTGTAATGGAGGAGCTCCGAGGTGTTTACACTTTGATTCAGACGGAATTCTAAATGAGTGCAGATGAGCGCTTTTATTCATACGGGCGTTGTTTCTGTTGGAATTAAAAAATCATCTTGGGCAAGCTGATCGAGTTAAATTAATGTGAAAGGGGAGTTGTTTTTGTAGTTTCTCCTAGACATACGATAAGAGATAAGAAGGAAATAAATGGCAGACATCTTGTTTAATTCTCCAGTATCTCCACCGCAATCTCATATACAGAACACTGAAAATAGTATAACATGGTCCTTCAATGTAAATTCTGCCCTTTAAATAACAGTCATTTATGGTTGCAGCTTTAATGTTATTATTATTTTAAGAAAACTTACCCACATGAAATGTGCAGATAATGTCTTGGGTATTATTTTTCAACGAACTTGCATTTTTGTCTGTTAAGTCATAGAGAAAGTCGCGCACCTACTGTAGAAGTGTCTAGCAAGTAGCATCTAATTATAAGATCATGTGATTTCTACCTATAAACTATAAATTACTAGCTGTACTATCACATAATAAGAAAAATAAATTTATAATAATAATAATAATAATAATAATAATAATTATTATTATTATTATTATTGTTATTATTATTATTATTATTATTATTATTATTATTATTGTTGTTGTTGTTATTATTATTATTATTTAAGCTGATATTACAATATAACTTATATTTTGTTGTGCTTTGCAGTGAACTCTGCAATAAAGGAAAAATACTAAATTATATTTAGAAACCACCAAAAAATGAATACTGTTTTGAGTTGTTTTGTATGTTTTGTAGCTTAGATTTTTGAAAATGTGACAGAAGTGTATAACTAATAGGTAATATGTAATGTTTAATTATGTAATATAATAATAATAATAATAATAATAATAATAATAATAATAATAATAATAATATGTAATATTTAATTTAATTTAAGGTTAATACTCATGTCTATTAATTTACTGTCCAAATAAATCCATTCTCATTACACCAATATATTATATATGTGTTTAAAGGCGCACACACACACACACACACACACACACACACACACACACACACACAAGGGTAAAAAAGTAAAACATCGGACCTGATTACATGGGACCTTCAAATACATGCATTACCTGCACTAAATAAATGCATTTAGTATTTGATCAAGCATTATTATTATTATTATTATTTATTTATTTATTTATTTATTTTGCTAATCAAATAATAATGCTTGAAAATATGGAACAACCAAAACCAACCAAAAAAAAGAACAAGATGGAAAAACCCAATTTTCAAAAGATATATTTTACAGCAAAAAAGGACAATATAAAAAAGGACGACTCTTTTCATCCACTCCTGCATCTAATCCCGTCCTCCCCTCATTAAGTGTATGATCATATGTACAGAGGAGGTAAATTGCATCTCTACTAATATAAATCAACTCGAAACCCAAAAGAACAGAATGTGAGCTCAGTGTGTGTGAGTTCTGTACCATCACAAAACACGGGCAAAGATTGTGTAAGAGAGTGATAAATGAAGAGAGCGAATGAGGGATGGTTTATGTGGTGTTACAGAACAATGCGACTAATTATGTTTTCTTTCAAGCTCAGTGAACCTGAAGACAACAAAAAGAGAACATTCCCCTTAATGGCAGCGGAATAACAATCTTATTATCTGCCGTGACACTGTACCTGTCTCAGAGGAAGTGAACCACATGTTTTTTTTTTTTTTTTTCATATATGAATCACCGTATGCAGATTTCTCCCATAATGCAGCTCGGGAGTACAGAGTTTTTCAACAATCGTGTTTTAGTCCTGGGGGAAGCGTGTGCAAACTTTGTTTAAAAGACCAGATGGATGAAAGGCTGCGGTAACAATCAGCTAGTCACGATACTGGCGGCACAGTGGTGTAGTGGTTAGCACTGTCACCTCGCACCTTCAGGGTTGAGGGTTTGATTCCCACCTCGGGTCTGTGTGCATGGGGTTTGCATGTTGCCCCCTTGGTGCTTGGTGGGTTTCCTCCAGGTTCTCCGGTTTCCTCCCACAGTCCAATGACATGCCGATTAAGCTAATTGTCGTTCGCAAAGTGTGCGAATGCGTGTGTGACTGTTGACCGGAGGTTCTACCGCGGTCGTAAAAAATGTAAATGAATACCATGGCCACCATGGTCCGTAGTCAGACTACAGAAGTTCCTAGATGGATGGACAGTCACAACACTAGTGCAGCAGTTCTCAAGCAATATCCCTGGTCCACTTTCCAAAATAAACACTACCAGCTATTAGCTAGTGGGAATTAGCTGATTCGGACCGGTGGATTTTATTTCTTACTATTTTCCATTTAGTACCAATAATATCTGCACTTTATATTGAAATATTTTCTCAATTATAAGAACAACGAGGACAAAAAATGCAATTTGCTCCTGCTCTGGTCCTGGGGACTCAGAGAAGTGCACAGTCTTTGCTTTAGTAACGACTAATCAGGGGATTTATGATTAGCTGACCAACCTAAGGAGAATTTCCCCAAAGCATCATAACTACAAATATCGGTGTAAAAAGGTTCAGCGTGTACCACTTTACCACTTTCCACTTCCTCTAAGAGTCAACATGATGCGTTCACTACGGCGCTTCTGGGAAATTCCTAACTTCTTTGCGATTTTCTGCTTGGTGAAAGCATATAGTCGAGTCCTTTGTGGATAATAAGTTTATTATTTAAGTCATAAAATCCTGAATTAAGCTGTGAAAAGAGTCGTAAAGTTAAGACCAAGGTTAGACAGGGAAGCTGGATTCGCTCGTTAACCGGTTCATTAGTCGTCAACTGAAGCTGATCTGAATGCGAAAGTAACAAACCGCTCTCACCCCACGTGTTGAAGAGTCGAGATCTCCTGCAGCGATAGGTCAGAGTCTGTTGGCAGAATTCCGACTGCGACACCAGCGCGCGGAGCTGATCGGGCGAGGCGCCGTAGTCGAAGTGCTCCATGTGGGGTTTCTCTGATGTCGATCCGTGGACTCTGACCGGATCGCTCGCGTTGTGGTAGACCACCGTCCACACTTTGTCTTCTGGAAAATGACAACAAGGCAAGTCACTTCCTGATGTCACCACGTCTGCATATATCATATATAGATGTGCAGCTTGGGAGGAAATATTGATCGTTGTAGGACCACAGAGAAAAAAAATTATTATTAACTGACCAAAAAAAGAAAAACAAAAGAAAAAGATACTGCAGAGACTCTGCAGTAAGAATTCGGTAAACACACTGCACACCTTCGGGTGCTAATCTTTAAGATTTTGGTGGATAATTTTGGCCTAATCTGAGATTGATCTACATTTTAAATGGGAAATTAGTTACTTAATACTTATATACACTAATTGGCTTAATAATAACTAAAGAATAAACTATGACCCTGCGACAGAGTGATGTGAAATGGATTTACTGTTATATTAATTGAAGTTAACTATTTTTCAAGAACAGCTCTGCTTTATTCCTCCTATACTACAGCAAATGATGAACAAAATACAAAAAAAAAGATTTCTCAAAAAACATACTGTATATATATATATATATATATATATATAGATATATATATTTTTTTTTATTTATTTATTTATTAATTTTTTAAAAATTATTATTATTATTTTTATCCCTTTATAGTTACAGCATCTTTACTGTATGTGTATATTTCCCCTGTAATTTAAAATAAAAACATTTCATAATTACATCTAAAGAATCACTATGAAGTGGCAGGACAGCTGTCAGTGAAACCTTCAGATCAGATTTTTTTGTATTGTGTGTATATAGATAAATAGTATATATAAAGTGTATACTCACTTCAGGAAAAGAAAAACTAAAATTTATTGCAATACGTTATATATTAATAGATATGACAGTATTATGATAATATAATATTATTAATGTTATATCAGTATAATATACATTATACTACTTTTCTTTTCCTGGAGTGAGTATACATTTTTTGTGTGTATATTACAGTATATATACAGTATACTTTTCTGTTTAAAAAATTTGCATCTTCTTTTCTTAACATAATATTAATCATCTCTATATTAATAATTTCCCAAAAAATTTGGTTTACTGTCACTGTTTACTACAGCTTACTGTATTTAAATCACTTTCCTTATCTTCTGAACCGATTCTTTAAAAACTTTCGATTTCAGACTGGATCTGGAAACCATGATGGCCTTGGAAATGTTTATTTTATTTTATTATGTTTATTTTCAAACTATTATTCTGTTATTGCAGGAATTCATCTGTATATCAAAATCCATCACTTAGATTTTTGGGTAGGTGTATTGTACTGTAATATCAGCATTCATGTGTCTTTATTCATATAGAAATTTCCATACTTTAGCAGTTTAAGTGTTTAAAAGTAAAAAAAAAAAAAAAAACATTTAAAGTCATGTAAAATATTTGAATATACATGAATATGTTTTTGATTCAGTAAAAGTAAAAGAAGAATAATAAGAAGAAGAAGCATGCTTGATCTCTGCAAGGTGTTAATTATAAATTACTGACTGCACACAAGAACATTCTCGAATCTAAAACATGTATTATACAACCGGCTTTAAATGATGAATCTACTTTTGATCCTGGAATAAAAGAGGATTAAATCTCTTGTTGGTGCAAAGTAAAGCAGCACTACGGAATAAAAAGCGTCTCGGTATCAAATATTATGCTTTAAAAGGACACGTGATGAACTGCATAAATCATAACGCTCTATGATCCAGAATGTTTTTTTTTATTATTTTTATATATATTTAACATGATGGGAACATCTCACCTGTCATATTGCAGTAGACCTGAATTGGACCCAGAGGGCCGCTCCCATCAGGATCGACAGAGAAATAGCCCGAGGTGCTTCCTGCAAGCCTGTAGGCCTCGCATGAGGCTTCATAGATGGCTGAGGAAAAGGATTAAAAGACAGTTTTGAGGATTGTACAAAGCACTTGAGACTTTAGGTTGAGCACAAAGTTGTTGCTGGAATCTTATATTCGCATCAGATCATTTTGTCACTGACGGGACAAAAAGGTCAGAGTCGTCTGCGTAAATCTACACTGCTCGCGTGTTGTTGCTTTTTTTTTTTTCCAAAGCAGATGATCCATAAACTGAGTAGCTCAGCAATATCTTTTCAGCAATTAAAACGAGATGACCTTCAAAACGTTTTTCATGAGAATTTCTCCCAATAAACATGAGCGCGCAAACAGAGGAAATAAAACAAAGCAAATCGTGTCGAAATGCTGCACAGATACCGGCGGGGAGCTTCTCCGGCACAAACCTGTTATCTCGGCTAAATTGGCAGTGCAGACCAGGCTTTGTAGAGACTTGTCCTACTGGTTCATTGCATGTTTACCAGCCTCCTCTAGATCGAAAAAAAAAGGGAAAAAAAGTGCTCGACAAATTGGCTTTCGCAATTTTATGGACACTCGAGGTACCTACAGTTATGGCACGTGGCGCCGCTGTATCCCGTCCCTGCGCAGTCACAGTAGAAAGACGACCACGTCTGAGAGCAGCGGCCGGTGTTTTCACAGAAATTAGGGAGACATCTGAAAAAGAAGAAGGACAGACGTCAGAAAGACAACTCGGTGAATAAAAGCCTAAACGGAATATGCAGCGGTAATGAAGTTATAAAGGCTCATCATGCGGGCGGCGTTAACTCGAAACCGGGTGGTTATTTACCTGCGAAACACAATCTGCATTTTGATACAATACGGCGGGAGAGAAAAACGGCACCTGTGTTTGTCTGAGTATTACTGCCTCACGATTCGAAAAGCCAATTTAGTGAGACTGAAGGAAGATTGCAGCCTTCAATTAACTCGACTTCTCCTTGAAATTCTTTTTTTATTTATTTTTTTAGCATCACAGCCCGTCTTTGGAGCGCCGAGGCAGAGAACGGCAAGCTGTCTCTTAAATAAAATAAAGAGGACAGGAACACAGGGGAGCTTTTTACTTGTTGACATTGTGGATATTATTTTTATTTATTATTATTATTATGAAAAAGAATAAAAAGTAAACACCCTCAAAAAAATCTGGATTCACAAAAAGTATGAAGTCAGACCAAAGAAATAATGGCTAGAACGATGAAACTGACTGCAATTAAAATAACTTTCTTCAACTAAAGGACGACCTTGCTTGTTTAAATTTTTAAAAGTATATAAGCATCGAGAAAGTACAGTAGTTTAAACAGTTAAAACCATCGTCTGATCGGATGAATCCGATCAACTCACGCGTTCTCGGTAAAATAATTCCAAATCTGTCGAACCTCCATTAAAAGTAACGAGTTTTATCTCTCGCTTCAATTTATTTAATTAGATATAGGACCTAAAATAAGCAATCAAGATCTGACCTCCCAATCATCTCCTGACATGCACTAATTTGCATTCAGAAATCCTGTAGATATGATTTAATGCGTTTGACCCGCTGACACTTCTGAGGAGATTGTACGAAATTTTGAATATGAAAATAAATCTTCTCGTTCAAAAAAAAAAAAAGGGGCTCGCGTGGTTAGATGTATGAGCTTCCCCAAGACATTTTGATTAATAGCTCGTTCATCGCTGGCTGCTTAAATTTCACAATTACCAGGCTTTTAGTGCTGCATATATTATTTCGCGAAGCACAGCTTTCTGCCATCGACTCCCGTGAGGGCGCTGCTTTATGAGGCCTCGCTGTACGACGCGGCGCGTTCCTGAAGCCATTAGCCGCTATTGCGGGAGTCAACTGTGTGCCAGATAATGTTTCAGGTGATGGTTTAATTAACGCTGTGTTATTTCTAGTCAGGCCCAAGAAAGAAGGTCCTCGGTGGGCTATAAAACGATCCAGTAGTTGCACACCAGTGATAACATGGTCAGTGAAGCTTTAGCGGTCCGGATGATCGCCGGAGATAAAAGTCTTTACACAAAGTTGACGCTCTGCCACTTTCTACATGGAACATGCTTGTTTTGTTTTTCCAATTCAGAATGCTTTCTTTGTTTAATACTACTTTAAAGATTGTTTACAGGAGTGGGATTGACATCAATTTTGGCCTCGCTTCGAACAGCCTGAAAATCAAAAGCATAGAGAGAGAGAGATTAATCTCAAAAGCTGGACTTTAATAATAAAATATGTTGGGCTGAGCCGTGTGCGGGCGCGGGATAACCCGAGCTGTAATAAATAAATGGATGTGTTCTGGGGTTCACGTTCACATTGGTTATTCATTTATTCATTCATCTCCAGTAAGCACTTTATCCTGGTCAGGGTGTTGGTGGATCACTGCGAACGCCGGCCACCACATGGGAATACAGTACAGTACAAGCTGGTACAATGCCAGTCCAACCGACATTCGGAACGTCTTTCACATCTAGGCAGCGATTTAGTGCAGCCAATCCGTCTCGCTACTGCGCAAGAGGCCGAAAGGAGCAGAGACAAAGCAAACTAATAAAACTCTGCACGCACATTCCACACTGGATTTTAAAATACTGTATGTACAAAAAGCTACAAAGTTAACAACAATGATGATTTACTGTTGTATATAGCCACTAAAAGATAGACATGCCAATCGAAGCACTATCCATTTTCAGGTTGAAATTCAATATGGTATCACAGACACCGGTAGTTCTCATCTGTGCTCCTTAAGGACCAAAGTAGAGTGTGTTCATCATCATCCAGAACACATCACTCGCTCACTCACTCACACTCATCATCTATACGGCTTTATCCCGTATACAGTATTGGTGTGGGGCGAGGGGAGTCAGGAGCGTATCCCAGGAGACTTAGGGCACGATGGGGTGCCAATACATCACAGGGCACACACACACATACACATCACACTCTCACTCACACACTACGGGCAATTTGGAAACGCCAATCAGCTTAATCCGCATGTCTTTAGACTGTGGGAGGAAACCGGAGCACGCAGAGGAAACCCACCAAGCATGAGGAGAACATGCACACAGACCCAAGGCGTGAATCGAACCCTCGACCCACAGGGCTAGGCGTGACCCACAGGGCTAACCACTACGCCACTGTGCCGCCAATATTGTGATTAGCTTATTATTACCACATCCTTTCTTCCGTCTTGTCCTTTAAACAAAGGACTAAAACAAGCCTGTTGAAAAACTGGTGCGAGGCGACAGCGCTAACTACACAGCCACCGTGCCGCCCCCCAGAACACCTCATTTAACTAATCAGCTAATTATCAACCTTTTCTGAACCACTGTTATGAACCAACTTGCTTTGAGGAAAAACAGAACTAGAAATACAGAACCTCCCAATTTTTCTCTATCTACAGAAAAATCGCAGCTAATCCACTTAAGTTACATTTCACACATTTACTGCTTTTAGGTAATGCATAACCATGACGAGATTTAATCGTAAAATCTGATAAGAATCTGATCGATTTGGTTATATGATCCACCTTTTTACAAAAACGCGAAAAAAGACAGCATTTCTGGTCATATGTTCAATTAGTAACAGCGTTTCTGTGTGTGTGTGTTTTTTTTAAGTGCACTATAAATACATTCGATCCAACAATCCGCCGTTTCGCACAGAGACGTGTGAAATCCAATTGTAAAGTGTATCTTCCATTATTTTCAGGGTGTCTAAAAGCAGGAGCGCCAGCCGCACGAAACCCACTTTAGAAACAGGAAATAAGGTACCACCTGTAACAACAGTACATTAGCAAAAAAAATTCTTTTAGGCGAAAAAACATGCTGCCGGTGGATTCCGGGTGTATTACAGCATATACGGATATTGGACTCAAACGAGCCAAATGAGCAGACGGCTGAGGAGGAACGTTAAGCGTGAGTTAAGCAAATGTCCTCCGGTGCAGCAGGCGCAGCTCCTAGGTGCGGTGCCAAAACCAAATAAATAAATAAGTATGATAAAATTACCGCCTCCTCTACAAGCCCTACCGGCCCCATTATACCACGAGGGCCAATGGATTTCATGCCAATATACAAGTGGGTCAACAAAACATTGACTCCTTATCGGACACCGGAGCTGAATTAACACGCGTTTCACCTGAAATCGACTTGAGCTGGTAACGACTGATAATTACAATCATGTTTGTTTGCTTTCAGTGATCCTGCATGGACTTGACCTGATGCTGAACACTGACAGTTTGTGGATGTAGTTAACTGCGGCATCGCCAAAAAAAACCAATAAGGACAGCAAAAAAAACAACAATACAAATAAATGGTGCTGGGCAATCTCTGTGGCTATAATACAGTAGATGCAGGTTCAGACACGGCCTCAGAACTGTTGCTTTAGGCTTCCTACTTGCCTGCCCGTGTTCTTACCTAATTTAATTAGGCGATTATGTTACTTCCTCTCTGTAACTGCCTGTAATGCCTCCTAATGGGCATTAGGATGAGTAAGCTTTGCTATTTCAGGATTAATCATGTGGTTCCTTGTGGTGCACTGAATATAAGGGAGTGCTACGGGAAATTAATATCCAGTGTGATCTTGGACATACAGAAGTACATGGATGATATACAACATGGCTGCTGCTTAATTCGCTTTAAATCTGATCACGAGGTGTTAAATCACAGATTTATATTAATGCACTTGTTCTAATGATCATTTCTATAATAACAGCTTATTCATATAGGCTTGGCGTAATACAGTACTGCAGTGCTACAGTCTTGAGCACATCCATTTCTTCATGCTTAATTAAATTAAATGATGTAGATTAAATTAAAGAACTGTGAACAAACGTTGCTTTGAAGTGCCTGAACATACAATAAAAAAATTAAAAAATTTTTGTTTATGTAACAGCCTCAACAGCAGCAGCCTCATTTCCCCTCTCGTCTGTTCTAACCACACTGATTATATACAGTACAGCACTGTGCAAAAGTCCTGAACCAGCCCTTATTTCTTCATCTTTTGCACCCCAAAGAGACAGATCTTGGTGAATTTTATAATGTAGTCTTGGGATGGTTCTCCAGGCTTCCTGAGGACCTATGAATCGTCCAAGCCTTAAAACCATCACATACCCTAAGGAGAAACAGGTGCAGATGATGACAGATGATCAGGCTGGTGATTAGTATACTGGTGATGCTGAATGCTGAGTGGTTGGAACAGACGAGAGGGGAAATGAGGTTGCTGCTGATGCTGTTACATAAAAAACCCATTAAAAAAAAAGAAATAGTATCTTTAGGCACTTTGCAGTCCGCCACAGTAAAACATCTGTTCCTGTTCATTTAATTGAATCGACATCATTTAATTAAATGTAATATGAAGAAATAACAGGTGGCTCAAGACTATGGGACTTTAGATAATGCGTCCAACTCTACATTAATGCACTAGTGGTGAAACCAACACACACAGACACACAAACACACACACACACACACAAATGAGAAGAAATATTAGAAAGAAAGAAAAACGTCTTCTGCTACAGATTGCTTCAAATGATTAAAACGTCTACCTAATCTCTAGCACTCGATAATATTGGGAAAGTCTCCCAGTAAAGCGATATTTCACGTGCTTCCCAATGCACTGACGGCTACTTGGGTTCTCCCTTATTTACACTGTGATCATCCTTCGAGCTCCTGCCAAGAGGATTCCTGGAATACATCAAAGATGCACAAGCATGCAGCACTGCTTAGGAACAACAAATCACTCTGTGGATACAAAACACTCAAAACGTCTTGCTCAGTAAAAGGACTAAAAAATTTCAAATGAACTGGACATTCAGACTTTCTGTAATGTTTGAGCTACTTGAAAGGAAAAAAACCAAAAAAACAGGGCACAGCACAGCAGGATTTGGCTATTTTGGCACTTAGGCAGATGATACACAGGCTAAGCCTGCTCACAAAGAGAGCACCAAAGGAGAAGCGGCCCTGTCTCACAGTTTCCAGTACTTCTGCCTTCTGGCAGGCTCTCAAGCTGGCACAGAACGCTCTGAGACCGTCACCCAGTGCACCGTGACAGCTGGTCATGAATGATTTAGAAGCGCCGTTGATGGAGGGGTCTCATCATGTTCGCAACAAGTTCACTATTAATAAAAACCACTCTCCGCGGACGAGCCGGCAGGGCATGTCTCTGCCTCGAACTATCAATGCATCAGGGAAGGCGGCAGGAGATTTCTCTGGGAATATGGTAATCCGATTTAGCTTCCGTCTCGCGGAGATTTGAATGTCAAATGAGGGTAGTGAAGGACAGTGACTCATCCTAAGGATAGTTAGCGAGAATAATAAGTAGGACTTCCAGAGCAATTTACATAACATAAATGATTTTGCCAGGTAACAGATGGTGAAACTAACGTTTTTTTTTTTTTTTTCCCACCATACAGTTTGTGTGTTAAAATATGACCAGCTAGGAAACTCCTTCATAATATATCGCATATGTGATTATGATAACCATCTGTTCAAACTATTTTCTGGTAGGAATTGAGTAAAATTGCATGTGTCTCTTGGTTTTCGTTGTTATCATTATGAATATTATGTCTATGCCTATGAGCTCGAGATGATATAATATTGTATAAATCAACACAGACACAACAAATCCATTACGAATTGTTAACACTGATTATACAACAGTTAGCTCCAGTCCACTTGGACGAGTGGCTTTCCAAGAGCGCTTATAGTTAGTATAGGTTTTTTCCCACACTTATACATACTATATAGTCTCCGTCCCAAACATTCGGCATCAATGAAGGTCAAATTGTTGGCATGCATCAAACATAGAAAAAAACAAGCATTAAAATTACCCAAATTGAGTTAAGAACTGTCCAAAGCTTTATTAAGACCTGAAGGCTAGTGCTGTAACATCAGCTTCATTTAAGAAATGTGGTTGGAATAAAAATCATGAATGACCAGTTGTGTGGTTATTGGAAAATCTGAATTTGCTACAGAGCATAAAGATTGGACTGTGGATCGATGAAAAAAAAGGTCATGTGGTCTGATGAGTCCAGATTGACCCTATAGCAGAGCGATGGGCGTTTCGGGTAAGACGGGAGGCGCATGAAGCGATGCACCCATCATGCATAGTGTCCACTGTACGAGCCTCTGGAGACAGTGTTATGATCTGGGGTTGCTTCAGTTGCTCAGGTCTAGAGTCAGCAACGTTATGTGGCAATAAAATGAAGACCTGAATGTACTGAATGACCATAAGGAGTTTTTCTTCCCTTATGGTACAGGCAATTCAAACTGTAAAAGATTATGAACTGGCCACCGCAGTTGGTGCTCATGGTAGTCAATGAAATCTTTGTGTGTGTGTGACTTTTATTGTGGCCAGGCATTTTAATTATGCAGTATCTACAGTACAAAGAAAGAATACAGTTACGGTATATTAAATATCATAGTTACTGTATGTGTTTCATTTCAACCCAATTAAATGCAGAAGGATTTCATCCATCTTTCCTCATTGTATTTGCAAAAGTTTGCTAAAGTAAAAAAAAACTAAGTCACGTCAGTTCTGACTCATTTGTTCCCTTCATCCACGACCTGTAGACTGCTGTCATATACACCGCCATGCAGCAGCGGGTTGATTGAGGCCCCCTGACTCCAACAACCGGTAATGAGAGAGACCAGAGAACGTAGAACTGAGCTCATTAGCAGAGCCACTAACCTGAGCGGCATAACAAAATGAACGTCTTCTTGTTTATAAATAGGCTTCTAATAGTTAGCCTGGCTTTGCCGGCACTGCTGGAGGCCCGAGCAGCAAATGAGTTGTTGACATGTGGGAAGATATGAAAGAGATGTTTTCTATTCTGTACTGTTTACCAAGGACAAAATGATGTTCCTTTGGCTGGAACAATAGCAACAAGCGATCACATGTTTTCCAGAAACAAGAAGAGTTCACAAAGTGTACAGCATGTCAACTGCCCCTTAGATGTCTTGTCTTGTAACTTCAGACACAGAGTAACGTCCAGTAGAAGCTACAGTATTTTGTGATAGTAATTCCTCCACACTTTACCTTATTATCCAATGATTTATGGAATATTTAATACGTTTCTAATTTTTCAGATATTTTTTTGTGCTTTTAGTTTCTAAAATTGACAAAATATGGACACAAATCAAAGGTACCAGTTTGATCATCTTCCGGTTAAACTGTATTCAGAAACAGAACAAATGCGACGTCCTACGCACCATTATAGAGCCATGATAACGTACTAAATCTCATTCTAATTACACTACTAATAATTTACCAACAGCTATTACTAGAAAGCCTTATAATAATAGAAGGCAGGATGTTTTTGTTTATAATGACTCTAATAAATAAATCAAATAAATTGGTCAACCAAAACTACTGTACACCACAGCTAGAAAGTGTCTACCCTGTTTTGTAGCCTCTTTACCCCAAAATCTATACTATGATATTATTTTCTGGCTGTGAACAACATCAAATTTATGCTTTGTGTGGAGTTCGTTTCTTTCCAAATGGATGACAGGACACTTCAAATACCTCTGGGGTAACAGATGCTTTCAGTATTAATTGGAGTCAGGTGCTGTAATTAATATGATGAAATTGGAGTTGTGTGTGGTGCAGTTGCTTAACTCACAGTCTCATTCCAGACAGCGTCTGCTCTGGTCAAGGAAGTTACACTAATGTGAAACATGATCACCTGATCGATCTCTTAGTATCGAAGGGAGAACAGTGAGCAACGTACAGTACAGTGATATAGGGTGAATAGGAACACAAGTACAGTAACACCATAAACCCAAGAAAGAGCATGGCTATGGTGTTCATGGAGACATGACATGAAGGAAACCTCTGTTCTTTTGGAGGAAAGAAAGTTCATTAAATTAAATGGGACAATCGATTAACTATCCACAGTATATGTGGAAAAACAACAACAACAACAACAACAAAAAGCACGGTGGAGGTTGCATCATGTTTGGAGTTACTTTGCTTATGATTTATTAAGGCCACAATGTTTAATAGAGAATCTTTAATTGCCAGAGTATGCAATCTATTATAGACACTATACACATAGTCTGGAATTTATGTAGAGTTTGTTAATAATTTACGTTTTTTTTTTTTATTGTGGTTTAGAATTTTGAGTTGTTAAATAAATATTGGTGAACATCCTCTTAATGAGATCTGGGTATTGGTGACTCAGTGGTACTGTAGATTTCTCGCCTGCCATACGGAGGTTCAACGCCCAAACCTCAGCCACCGGTCCCACGCCCGGACAAAATGGGAGGGGCTGCTGTGGCGTCCCCTCGGTGGGAGCAGCCGAAAGACCAACGACATCGTCCTCTCAATGAGATCATTATTTACTGTTTGCCTAATAAAATACATTTGAATACAAAATGGTAAATTTTATGGTTAAATATCACCATTTAAATCACAACTGCGATATGTGTCAAAATAATCACTATATGATGAATTTTTGATCCGATCGTGCAGCACTAATATCAGCTGCCTGAAGCAGACCACTTCAATTTCATGCACTAAGCCTGGCGTTGCTGCAGACTTTCATTTCAAACGAACTGGAACAAAACCTAATACTTATTTCAGGATAAAAATAGACTCATTAAGCAGGTGGACTCAGGTGGGACTCTAGTTTCATTTCTAGAATAAAGGACCTGCAGCCGCACCTGCCCTTTACGGATGAGACTGAAGACCCCTAGATTAACCCTCCTGAGATGCTGGGTCATGACCTGAGGAGGGAGCTTCATGCGGTATAGCTTCAAATCTGACACAGTGTGAGAAGCCTCTGTAGGAAGGGTTCGGTAAACATTATCGCTTTCATTATCCTTTTCCCCTCCTTGAGCTTTTACTGTAGAGACGTCGGATTCTGTTTGATTTGGACTGAAATAATGGCAGGTCTTTAAATTAGTAATTCCTATAGAAACCCACATTATTTCAGAACGCTCATAAACGTATAAATATTTTTGCATAAATAACTAACCGAGGCTGTCTTTAGATAAATTATTCAGACTGAACAGATTAAGTGAACTATATGCAAGAAAATAGGACACTAAGACTTTAGTCACACTAATGGAAGTTTCTTTTCTGCAGGTGAGCAGTTAGACATGTTGGGTAACAGAAACAATTAATTTGTTAAAGGAAATGTCACAAATAAAAATGATTGTGCACCCTGAAAATATATAAATAAATTAATTAAAATAGGCCACAACTACTTTAGTTTTAAATCCAAACACTGATGGAGGAATTACAGTATGAAGCACTAAACAGACACGCGTGCCCTGAGTTACTCCCCTAATGTGAGGTGTTTGAGTAATATGTACTGTAAAACTGCAATATTTAATACATCAGTGATTTTCTTTTCACGCATTTTTACCCCAAATTACTGTTGTTTTGAGAAATGACATTTCATTCCAATGTACGCCCACTTAACCAGGAATAACAATAAAACCCAGCTACAAAAACAATATTTTCAAAGTGGAAAAAAATAAACAAATCAAAACATAATATTTTTGCTCACCTGACATGCACTTTCACATTTTCTTCTTATTATTATTTTTTGGATGATTAATTACGAGTAATGTTCAAATCAAACCGAGACTTTTGATTACGCGGAATAACAGAACACAGGTATGAGAGTAAAAACACACTTTATTTCTCTATGTAGGGTAGGAGCGTGTCGTGTGCTATATTGGCGGTGGTGTTACTTTAAACTTTTTTTTTAGTAATTTTTAGGGGATGAGGAGAATCTTAAAGAAAACAACACACTTGTTTCCCGCTCATGTAGTGTTAAATTGGTAAGTACAACATGCTTGTGTATTTACGATGGATGACAGACTGGAGTGGAGCGGTGATGACAGCGGTGATGATATAGGAGCGGTGATGACAGCGGTGATGATATACTGTAGGAGCAGTGATGACAGTAATTCCTTAGCCTAAGCATAATCTATTGCCAGATATCGTTTTCATATTACCGAGGTTGCCACGAAATCCTAGGACCGTTCAAGACAAATCGGGACTTTTGATGTAGATCTAGAATAACAGAATGCCGTCATGAGAGTAAAAACTATTTATTTCTCACCATCAAGGTATAAAGATTTAAGTGTATAAAGAGGTATAAAGTGCACCAAAGCCATCATCGAACGGGCTGCTTCACTTCTGAAACACTGGCCTCCAAGGAACTCCTTTAATGGCCCAAATATGTGCAAATGGCTTGGACCGAGGTCAGACTGTACGGTGATGTGGCAATAACACCCAGCTGAGTTCCTGTAATGTGCAAGTGGTGTTGGTGAACAATTGTGTGTACAGTTCCAACCGACAGATACATCTCTTCCTCAAATTAGCAACATGTTGTTATCTGTCATTTTAAAGGATCAGGTGTTTCACTCACTGAATATTAACAGGAACAACCGCAGTCGGTTTTGAATTTGCACCATTCAAATGTTTAAGACTCATCACAGTACCGTGCTTGAAGTCTTCTGTAAATGTCAAACGGTTTAACTCACATAGTTTCATCACAAGTCCCAGATTGACTTAAACGCCCATAATGATATGACACAGACTTACAGTAAGGCACACATACACATTTACGACATTTAAAAAAAGAAAAAAACTGCCTTGTGATTGTTTACCTGTCTTGAATGCCACAGATATCAAACTCTATTTGATTCCAGCTTCCCACAATCCCTTGCTGGATGTGCACGAAGTCCACGGGTTGGTTGTTGATGAGGATGAGCCGCATGCACCCCTGGAAGGCCATTACAGTGTTCATACAGCCAGATCCGTTCTGAGACACCGGACAACCTGAGAGAGTGTGTAAGAGAGAAGGAAAACGTCAATTCTATCAGAAAAACAACACCGACACCTCCTGTGTGCATCATGGCAGTAATTACAGTAAACCATTTGGGAGTGGAGGGAAAAGAGTAGCTCGATGGTTTTCTGGTTCTGCTTGGTGACAATGGGTCTCAGCTTTAGGTATCCAAGTCGTCCTGTTGGTATTTAATCACTTGTTCACTTACTAACATTATTCAATTGGTATAATTTGTGTATATTTAACTGGTTTGTTGCTGATTTGAGAAACATCCCAGTCAATCCAGATGTGTGGCCGCCCAGATAAGGTTATCGCCAAAACAGTAACGACGTCTGGATGGAATCCGGGACATGATGGGCGGAGGGAAGAAATGGAGCAGACGTCACCGGATCATTATGTCCATTTTGTGTGCTAGAAACACAGGATTTTTACCAACCACTGATTTTTTTTTTTCAAAACTTAACAACACAGTAAGCTTCTGCCTGCATGTGCTGTATACAGACATTTTTTTTGAAAACAGCATTTTCCTCTGTCCTTTGGCCCTCCTTTTTAAACATATGGACAGGAAAAGTATATGTTTTTGAAAGTGCTGACATCACAGCGCCACTCATCGTGTATCAAATGTTTGTTTGTTTTCTTGTATGCACACCTGAAAGCCAGCAGGGTTGCCAGGTAACAGCAAAATCCAACCCCAACTAATGCATATCCATGCCAAAAAAAAAGAAAGAAAATAACTTGATGCATTTTTCCCCCCTACATGCACGCTGCCTTCTTCATAAACTCATCTTTCTTTCCCTGCTCCATATCGTTGGAATATATCTTAAAACTAGAAATGCTTTCATAGAGACTATTTCTGTACTTTACTGTACACTTTCTCCTTGTTTGTGATAACCAAAACAACAAAACCCCCAGTGCTAAATTAACACCCTGAAGTGTTTGTATCTCATGTATAAATGTGTTATATCTGAATTTTACCGTTTGTTTATGGAAACTTGATTTTGCACTGGGAAATAGTTTGACCTTGGCAACCCTGTTAGAGGGTCAAAGACCTGGGATGTTCACGTTCTACTGTACAAGCTGATGAATGAACCATTTGCTTGCTGAGGTCCAAATTAAATGTATACTTCAAACACATTTCTTTTAAAAGAGAAATACATTTTTAAAAATATTGGTATCAATAAGAATTTTTTGTTTGTTTGTTTTTTTCGCATTTTATTTTGATTTTCCTTTTATAAAAACTTATTGTTTACAAATATAATATGTTTTTATATTTGCTTACACATATAAAAATAAAATTATTAATAAAATATTTAAAGAATGTAATATTCTTTGAGAAAAAAAAAATTCTTTCTTTACTCTGTAATGTTTGTTTGTGTGTCTGACGAATTAAATGTAAACTTAAATTCGATCAGTACAAAGATACAAAGATTATGGAATTGCATTTCACCCCAAGTGTGAACTGGATTATTATTTTATCCCTATTTAAATAAAAAAAAAAGTTTTATTTATTTATTTATACTCACACCCTTAAGCTAAGAATTAACACCTCATCCTCTAAAACATAAGCAGAAAAAACTAACATAATCAAGAAACTAAAAACTACACACTCGGGACAAATCTTCTGTTCTATAAGCACATGGCCAATAAATCCAGTTATTTCCTCGAGTCAAAACTACCTACATTTAAGCGATGTCAAAGGACACGCTTTCAAGGACGGCACGTCCGCGTTTTTAACGACAAGACAGATAGTTTGAAAAGGACCTAAAGTAGGTCATCTGTGTCAAGCTGCAACAACCCACTGTCTCAACACTTATCCCACGGTAGCTTCACACCAATTCACACGTCCAGATTAGTCCGCCCTGACGTCACAGGTGTGACTCACACATCGAGCTAAAAACGCCATGCTATTTTCCCACCATCGCTTCGGCTGATGAAGATTATTAAACAACTCCCAATTGCTTTGGGTTCTTACTGTGTGCAGTTTAATTACACGATTAGCAGGATAACTTTTATGGGAATATCTGAAGTCTGCAGCCTGTTTCACGTTAAACAACACCAATACATCGGTACATCAATCAAGTCATCGGCTGTCATTGCCGAATGTCATTCCCAGTATCAGATGCCTCGACGGATACCGTCAGTGTCTTGTACTTTCTTTTCGCTCATGTTGCGTATTTGTCAGCAGAAAGTCCTGCATCAAGGTTTACAACCGACCTGATAATCCTTTCCTGAAATAATCCCCCGTAGAAGCAGCGACGACTCTCTATCCCAGCATTTAAAAGTCACAGGTAAGCAAACGTAGGTATTCACACAACTTTTTAAAAAATTTTTTTATGGGGTTATATCCTGGATTCTTTCTGTTCCTGAACATTATGATTAATTAGTTTAACTCAAACAAATATACTATACTATATAAATACTATACTATACTATACTATACTATACTATATAACTCAACTCAACTCATCTTTATTTCTTCTTTATTTCTAGTCTATATAAAGACTATGTTGAGTTGTTGCATAGAGTAGAGGAGGAGGTATCGGACCATGGTCTGGACCCAGAGAGTCACAGCTCTGTCCAGACCCTCTATACTTTTCTGATCAATTTGAATATAGCTATACACATCACTCAACAGAGCCAATTAATGAGAGCCCAGTATAACAGAGCAACCTGAGTTCTTTCACATTCTTTATACACTTACAGTGACTGCATATATAAAGATCTGAATCCGAACACCGGCATGAAATTCGGACCTCGGCTCGAGGAACATCTTATTAACCAGACCTTCTTAAATTTTAATTCAGTACCCCTGGTCTAGAGGAAGAGTTACTCTATCAGCATGTGCAGTTCGAACGATCTGTCTCAGTTAATAAAAACAGTATGCCCACTTTCACTACAGCCCTCGTACTACAGCAGGTGTAATAACCATTCAATTCTCACGTTTTAATATTCGTCAATATTCGTTAAGTTCCTTGGCAACAAGTTCATCCTAACAGTGTCTTACAGCATCTTACAGTAGAGTTAACAATTCAGTGCAAAGCCTTTTTTCTTTCTTTCTTTTTTTTTTTTTTTTAAATAAAACAGCACATTCACTAATTCCTGTAGTTAATTATGCCTCCAAACCACGAGCTTAGAATAAGTGCTTGAATAAATAGTGGTATATTGTGTCAGCTTTTTAACATCTGACATTTTCATAGACTTAAGTGATCAGCCTTCAGGGGTCCTACTTAATACTCAGGACCCCAGGGAACTGTCTGTTTAGCTTGAGCTTATGGCTCTGTGTTTTTAAGAAAAGTCTATTAATGGAGGTGTGCGTGTGTGTGTGTGTGTGTGTGTGGAGAACTGTAAAGTAGGTTACAGCTATAAACCAGAGTTTAAATAAAAATAAATAAATGAATAAATAAATAAATACATGCATTATTATTATTATTATTATTATTATTATTATTATTAAAATAAATACATAAAATAATAATAATAATAATAATAATAATAATAATAAAATGTTCAATAACAGGCATGGCCTGCATCTGAGTTAATTTTAAATGAAACGGAACTAATAAGAATAATAATAGTACTGTAATAGTAATAATAATAATAATAATAATAATAATAATAATAATAATAATATTATTATTATTACTATTATTATTATTATTATTATTATTATTGTTACTATTACTATTATTATTATTATTATTAAATATTCTAAAAACTATATAAATAATATGCAGTTTGTTCTTTAAAGATAGGTTCTTTTGATAAACACAATAATTAAACTCTCTAACATTAAAAATGTAATAAAAGGCCAGAAATATTTTTTTTTACATAAAAATTTTGAAATAAACATAATATAAAAGAAATATTAAATATTTAATTTATATTTTAAAATATTCAATATGAAAATATTTACACACACTACAAGGCAATTCGGGAACACCAATTAGCCTAATCTGCATGTCTCTTGACTGCCTCTGAGGAAACCAATCCTGGTTACAACACGCATGCTTTGCACTTCTCGACCCTGGACCCTTCTGACCCTTTGCTAACCACTAAGCCACCGTGTCACCAGCTGTAATTCCATCTCTTATATTCTCATCTTGACTGTCTCAGCTCTTGATCTTTACTTTCCCGAAATCATTTCAAAATCTAACCCCCGGAGTAAAACATCACTCGGCGCGAGTCATCTTGGACAGCACTTGATATTTGATCAGAGTGATGTTTCTCGGGACAGTCTCTACAGAAAAATACAGCATTACAAACTTATCTGATTTACACCGAAAAATATTCCCTACCTCTTGAAAAGAGATGCTGATGCCTTGTGGCGATTTCCATCAAGTGCTTTATGGCTCTTGTGACCTTTCTTTCTATTTTTCCTCTAGATTTCTGTCTTTTTTCTTTATAAAAGACAGTGTGATATTTAATGCTCCTGCTGTACTGCATTAGCGCTGTATCGGTGCTGCAGGTTTAGTGTCACCACACTGCAGAATTTCACCTGTTATGTATCCTGGTGTCTGTTAACTATAATAACGGTAAGAATTATGTACGGGGCGTTCAAGTCAAACCAGGACTTTTGATAGCGCAGAATAACAGAAGACATTTATGAGAGTAAAAACTCTTTTTATTTCTCTATATAATTCTCCCCGGTTACACTAATGCACTTATCTCGGTGTTTCACTAGTGCCACTAGCGGATACCATCAAAGTAGAAAGATTTCTCAGTACGCCAGAGCCATGATCGAAACGCAACTGAATAGAAATGCTGGCCTCCCAGGAACTCCTGGTCAGTACAACTATCACCCCAACATTCCACTCGCTGAATGGACACGGGAACGACTGCAGTGAGCTCCGAGACACCTCGGCACTGGATCTTCATTCACGGACGTACGGACACAGAGTCTCATCACCGTACTGTGCTTGAAGTCTTCTGTATATGTCAATCGATTTCACGAGAAATTTAACCACAGGTCCTGGTTTTACTTGAACGCCCCTTGAATAAACATCTTGTTATCTCACACACACTTATTTACACATTTAGATTATAGCCTAAGCTGAAAAAAAGCAGCTTTGAATTTATTTTCCATATTACAGATAAGATTTAACAATAATTCGTTTGTATTTTTTTCATTTTATCTCTTTTGTTTTAACAAAAACAAAGGAATTTACATTAGAACCTATAATTTGGGTTACACATCATTAATAATGTACATGCTCTTTATTAGTACTGCCTAATGAACGATTTAACTTAACATAATTAGGTAATAAGATAACATTTTAAATGTTATTTCATTTACTTTATTACTTCATTATTTCCTGATATGCATGCATTCCCTCATCCTTATAAAAGCTTTAAATAATTGCTTAATTGTGAACCTTATTGTAAAAGTGTTACCCAATTTGGTTTCTGCATAGGCACAGGTTTTTCTTTAATTATAAAGAAATTGCATTTTACTTGCAAGTTTGCAAGAGGAAGTAATAATGTATTTACTCTCTTACATAGTAATTGAAAAAAAATACATTTATATATATATATACTGTACTGTATATATACTGTGTGTGTATATATATATATGTATATATATATATATATATATATATATATATATTTCCAAGATCCGTTTTATTGCATCAGTTATAGAAACCAAAAACAAGGTTTTATTTCTTTTTTTATTGACTTTTCTTTTCTTACCGCCGAAGTAGTAACTGTCTCTTGGTTCCAGGTAGTCCTCAAGCTGAATGGTGGAAGCTGGCTCGTTATCCAGCGTCATGATGATCTGCAGACCCCTGGTGCTGAGACTCACCGAGTGCCAGAGACCATCATTCACCCTTTGCCCTGCACAGAGAATACAGTATGTCTGTACAACAACAACACAACAGCAACAACCACAAAACTACTACTGCTGCTATTACTACATAGAATAATAATAATAATAATAATAATAACTCATCAACTCATGATCATCCTCCAGTAGCTGAAGTAGAAATGCGAGCCAATACCACCCTCATACCTCATATCCTCACCCTCATTATAAAAAAAAAAAAAGGAAAAAAAAAAATCCTGTGCACAATTTGATTTAATTATGTCCAGCCATTACACATGAAGGGCGCACAAGCTGTGTGTGGCCGCTGTGTGTCGATGGTCCCCTCTGTGCCAGCCATCTGCTTAGTGCTCAAATCTGATCACTCGTTTGAACCTTTACTTAGCGCGTGCTCACCATACCTCCATGTGCTGCTCACCATAATTACAGAGCTCGGCATTTTCGTCGAAATTTGCATGATGCTGCGAAAAACAAAACAGCACACAATACCTGGGAAATCTGATGAGCCGCAAAAAAACAAACAAAAAAAGGCTTCAGAAGTGAAGTTTTTTATTACATTCCTTTATTTTATTTTTTTTTTTTTTTTTATAAAAGCTCTGTGCTTCCCTGCTGGGTTGAAATGTGCATCTGTCTGTCCGCCTGTCTGTCTGCCTGTCTGTCTGTTTAAGTGCATATGACAGGCAAATCCTGTTTGGCTAGAATGCCATGACCATATATTTTGCACATTCATCTTAGGAAGAGACAGACAAAGGAAAAAGAAAAAAAAAATGAGAGAGAATGCCTGGCTTTGTGAACTGACTGATAAGCCACTAGGCACGTGCTTTGCCTCTTTTTTTTTTTTTTTTTTTTTTTTGCATAGCAATGCAAGTACAGCCCCCGATAGAGCTCGCAGAGATTTCGGCAGTGTTTGAGAAGGAGTTTTGAAATGAAAAAAGGGTATTTATACTTCTGATCCTTGTGCAAGTATGATTGGCAAGGCAGAGAGTTTTTTTTTTTTCAATTAGGCTGCCTCAGAGATAGGGCACGTGAGGTTAAGAGGAGCACGGGCGCAGACTGAGGTTAAGAGGAGCACGGGCGCTGTTTAATCTCAGCGACGGTTTTGATGTCAGTTCCTAGATTGTTTAATATTGAAATCCCACCATGTTTGAACGTGTTCAGCCTCCTTAAAGCCAATGTCAATTCGAGTGATGGCCAATTTGCATTATTCTAATAAGCAAAGCAGCCAGTGCTAAATTTGATCTTGTTTCATGTAATTTGAGGCTCTTTATTCTGCCTTAAAGCGGGGGAAAATAAGCATTTCGTGAAAGCAGAAGGTGTTTTATAACAGTTTACTGAGTAGTGATGAATCCAATTCCACAGTAAGACTAATTATAAGCTGATTATGAAATATCTGGCATATCCACATCAGTCAAGTGTTCACAATATAATTAATGTTTATGCAAATAGACACTGAAAGTCTTTTCCCATTGTTTGGGAGAAGATGTCTGAACAAACAGAAGAGTGTAATTATTTTATTAAAATATCAGTTTTTTTTTTTAATCATCTTCATTTAACCTTTGTCTTTTTAGCCCAAAATTAAATTGATGTTTTTATTCTCTGTCATATAAATGATTTTTACAAGTTTCTACTAGAGGAACTGAGAGATCATAGGCATGAGGGGCGTTCAAGTCAAACCGGGATTCGTGATAACGATTCTTCTGAATGAAGGTGTGAAACCGATTCACATTGAGAGACTTCATGCACAACACAAAGCCGCGGTAAAATATTTGAATGGTGCAAACATTTAAAAAAACGGCCTACATCTACAGCATGTATGACAATCTCGGCCGAGGTGGCTCAGATCTCTGTGTTTTGCTATTCTGCACAATCAAAAGTCCCGGTTTGACTTGAACACCTTTCGCATCTTGTCAGGAAAAGCTCTTCTGCTGTTCCACTTTTCCGCACATTCCCAACTGAAAAAAACCCAAACAAGGCCAGATCTGAAGAATAAAACATGGAACAGACTAATTCTGACACTAATGAAGTAATTTGCTCACCAATAGACACTTCCAGTGTTTTGAGGTCTGAGGTGTGGTGCGTGAGGCGGAGCCGGCCGCTGCTGATGCGCAGTAACAGGTAGTGCTGCTCCCCGTCCGACGCTAACCGACTGGACAACAGCAGGCCGTCGGGGTTCCAGGTTCGGAACTGCAGGCGGACCGAGAGCCCGTCAGGCGATGGAGCAGGAGCTGGAAAGGACAGGAAGCTGCTGCTCGAGCTCATGAATGTAACGGCCACCAGCTGCGGCTCTGAGCAGGAAAAGGTCACGTTTCCCTGAAGCAGAAAGAGAGCCAAGTCTCATGTCAGATTACACGCCAACGGGGACTGGCAGAGGGACACAGGGGCCGAAAGTCAGACGTATTTCTGTCCATAAAACTCATAGAGTTTTTTTATGTTTTGTCTAATCAGGTTTGATTAGAATGTGGCTCACAAGAATAATTAACAAAATAGAACTGTATAAATTGTATAAATTTATTCAAGGGGAAAATGAACAGTATTGTATTTATTATTGTT
This sequence comes from Clariallabes teugelsi, assembly GCA_030014215.1. Classification (NCBI taxonomy): domain Eukaryota; kingdom Metazoa; phylum Chordata; class Actinopteri; order Siluriformes; family Clariidae; genus Clariallabes; species Clariallabes teugelsi. The sequence goes on from JAQMYG010000035.1 coordinate 4,291,152, forward strand.
AAGATTGTTGTGTTTACTGGGAAACACTGTTTTGAATGTTGTATAAAAATCCATCTATGGACATGTCTTAACCTCCTGGTAGAGGCAGTCAGATTATAGGGATTAATATCCTCTACTTATGACAATCAATGATGGCATCAACATTTACACGAGCGTCCTACTAGAAATAGATTTTTAAAAAACACGTTATTACCGTTATAAAAAGTAAAAATTAATAAATTGTATATCTATATCTATATAAAGTCAATAAATTATGTTGTATTTCTAACTGTGGCAGTTCAGTAACTAACTTTTTTTTTTATAAACGTTCCTAAATGGTACTTTCTATTGTTTTCTCTAAGCAATTGTTTATATCATGCATATCGTCAATATGGAATTTTTTAAATTTTATATTAAAAAAATTCCCAAATATGTAGTAAACAATAAAATCCTCAGTGTTCATTTGACCTTTTCAGAGTTCACATGATTTGAATGGTGCTTATACTGTATAAACACCTTAGGGTGTGTGTTTTTTATTTGAAATAAGAATTTTGTTGTGTTTTACAATATCTAAATCATTGGGTTGAGTAAAACTACAGTGAAGCCTTGACGGTCCAAGGGTCCAAGACCAAAGCGATGATCTAGGTGAGATGATCATACAGCAAAAAAGGGAATGAGTGAAAGAGAGGGGAGAGGGTTGAGTCAGAAGGATGGAACCGCAGAGGAGGGCAGGTGGTCTGGATAAATGTCAGCAGCACTGCTCTGCTGAGAGCACATCCGCAGGACACGAGCTCACATAAGCGTGAAAAGGTTACCGGTACCTCATTGATCCCAGATCAGTGAACTACAACCTCGAAGGACCTCCTCGCTCCCAAGTTTAACCAATCTGACCAGCTTTTAACTTCCTCTCTCTCTCCTGCTCTCATTTTCTTGTTCTTACTTTCTGCTTCTCTTTCTCTCTCAATTCATGTTTGGAAATAACTTCATTAGCTTGTTAGTTTAATCACAAAGCCAGAGGGACAGTTCAGATGTTCCACTGATTGACAGGAAAGGATAATTACTGCACGAATATGAGTGTCTGGTGACCGGTAGAGTTAAAGTCAGTGTTAATTTAAGATCAAAGGAAGTAAATGGGATCGAGCGATGTAAAAGCAGATGTTGGCTTGCAAAAACGCCAAAGCGGAAAGTGCGAACAAATAACTTCAAGAGAAGAATCCCAAAGATCGCTTGTACCTGCATGAATTCTAGCATAATTGTTCGTTTCTTTAATGAAAATGACATTCGATGGTGAAAATGATCCTACTGCTACCATTTCATGTTTCAAGTATTTGGCCACACCTGAAATGACCTTGTATACAAATACATATACTTTAATATAAAGTTGTTCCCCTTTTTGCAGCTATAACAGTTTCCACTCTTCTTGGAAGCCCTTTTGATTTTTGATGTGGTGTTTCTGTGGAAATTCGTGCCCATTCATTCTGTAGAGCATTTATGAGGTCAGACACTGATGTTGGATAAGAAGGCCAATCTTTCCGTTCCAGTTCATCCAAAAACATGCTCGATGGGGTGGAGCTCAGGGCTCTGTGTTAGGGCCAGTCGAGTTCTTTCACACCGAACTCATCAAACCATGTCCTAAGTCCTCGCGTTGTGCACAGGGGCACAGTCATGTTGGAAAAGATATCTTGTCCAAGGTACATTACTGTATGCTGAAGTATTAAGATTGCCCTTCAATGCGGATAAGGGGCCTGATTGATTGAAACACCTGAATTTAATAATTAACAGTTTTAGCCAAATACTTTTGTCCATATAGAGTATGTGTAATGTTTTTTTTTTGTTCCCCAAATCCTATAACTCAGTAGAACACACTAGAACGTCATGCATTATGATAAGCAGCCTTACCACAGTGTATATCTGAGGCTTGCGTCGCTTGGCCAGATCGATGACGTTCACTCCGTTGTAGTAGAGATTCTCCACGCAGCCGTGAAAGTTCCGCCTGAGGAACGTTCCAGGCTTTCCCGGTAGTGGGATCCCACCGAAGCTGAGCTTTGAGGACAGATTAAAAAAAGAATCTTAAATTCGCCACTTCGCATTGTGCAGTACTGTATATAATGTTTATATACAGGAGAATCTAACTAACAGCTGACAGTAAAACGTTTTCAGTTTCAAAAATTCTGATTACAAACCCTAAAGGGAACCTAGAAATTGACTAAAAAAAGAAACGTCTTCCAGAGAAGTCTTGCTGTGACTCTCTCTCTCTCTCTCTCGCTCTCTCTCCATCTCCAGATGCGATTTAAAGTAAGCCTGACAGAGTTTACAAAAGATAATCAAAAAGAATAGACTGGAAATTGCCAAGCAACCTGGCAGAGCTAAAATAGATACACCGAGAACATCTGTGTGTTTCACTACAAGAGTGTGAATATTACTGTACGACGAAAGCAACAGAAGGCAAAACGCACAAGATGCATTATGATTACGACCAAAAAATTTTGATTTATTGCACATATTCTCGCATCATAGTTACAGTGCAAACAAAAGTCACATTTTGTTTTCGTATCTGCTTCCTCTTCCTTCGCTGTTTTATTGTGTCGGTCTCCAAGACCGTGAACCATGTTGCCCTTTTAATTGTGGATTCATTTATAGAATTCTAAGCCTTACATTTTTATGTTTTCTGGTTGTGCTTCTCTAAATTGTGGGCAATAAAATGATAAAAGAGATGATATCGCAATAAATGATAATTGTACATGGTGAGATAATGAGGATATTGTTATTGTTGTTTTTTTAAAACAAATTGTACTTCAGACTATAAGCAGATTATTGTTTATATAATTAAATAAAATGCATTTATTAATTACATTAAATCCTATTAATGAAATTTAATTTATGGAACAAAGAAAATAGTTTTTAAGGTGTTTTGATGTAATGATTTTTTTTTGTACTGTATGTAATGTTTAATTAATTTATTTTTTTTATAAAAGATTTTTTTTTCTGCAGCATCATTAAATATATTTTAATCCAACACTGCACATATAATGAGTCAACTCATGCATCATAAAATTGCCTTGTCAAATTGCAATTTTTAATTCAATCAGAAAATCAAATAATATCATTGACATTATATTTTAATTTACTTATTTTATGTAATTTATAAGTAATATCTCTATGTACACTGTTTATGTTTCTGATCTTTTTATCATAGCCACTTTTGCACTAACTCTACAGTAATTATTCATCTCTCCTTCACACACTGCTGTTTTTTTTTTGTTGTTTTTTAAGGCGCCTACGTACAGCGGCTTCGCTTCTGCAGTCGAAAGAAGGGAAAGGTCAAGGAAAGCTACCTCGTAGTCAACCTCCAGAGAGTCTCCGTCCCCTTTGGTCCTGAAGTGCTGTGTGTGTCGGTCCAAGGTGAAGTTGACCTGCTTGTTAAAGCGCTCGATGAGCACCGAGTGCCAGTGCTGGTCATCGAGCAGACTGCCCAGTGTGACCACCATACGGCCACTGCTTGACCTGACCCGGGTATCATCTGGCACGGAGAGACGGAGGGAGAAACAGGGAGCACCGCAGGGTCAGAATTATTCTTCAAACGCGGTTAATATGTGGACGATGCAGCGAGAGGATAAATGTCGACAAGCTCCAGGGCGAATAAGAAAGTCAAGAGGAGCAGGAACAGAGCAACACAAACAAAGTGGAAGAAATCATTGAACCATTACCTTTTTTTTTTCCTACAAATTGTATTATTTATCTAAAAATTAATAATAATTCTTATAATTCAGTGACTTGTTGCTGTAAATAGAAAAATCTTGGATGTCCTATTATCCTTGTTCCCCGAATTGTACCCAAGATGCTCATTAAGCTTCATTAAACCATTTCGGAAGAAATAAAACACACACAATACAATAATTAAATAAAAAAAAAGAATAAAAAAATCCCTAAAGGTTGCAACACATTTTCAGACGATATTCAAATAAACACGAATATTTTATTAAGACATACGGAAACACTCACACTTTTCCTCCAGCCAAGAGTAATGAGCGACACACATCCCTCTCCTTCCACAGCTAATTGCAGCTTTTTCTTCAAAAATAGCAGACGCATTAGCTCGTGTGAAAGCTGCAAATCTATATTTGCTGTCTAAATTTCACAACAGTATCGACACTGTGTGAAAGCTGAGACTTTATTTAATTAAGAAAAATAAAAATAAAAAAAACTGTGAAAACAGGCTATAAAGAAGTTTTTGTCCTACAATATGGTTTCTACATAATTAGCGTACTCTGGACAATCCAGCTGTGTAATCTAAAGTCTATATGCTTTATCCTGCTTGTCTATGATTTGCTCATAAGTTGGGTTCATTAACTAGTAAGGCATGTAAACATGTTAAAAAATATATGATAACATAATTATGATTTTTTCCATAGCTAATAAAACAAACAAAAAAACAAGGGTTTTGGAAAGAACAGGCTTTGGCACCCTACTTCAGGATGATGGCGTGCGCTGTGTTAACCTTTCTGACAGTAGTTGTTGAGCAGCTGCTCCTTACCGAGGTTGAGGTGTAAAGCTAGTCTCCCTCGGTGTAGCTCCAGCGTGATATAATCTCCTCTCTGGCCCTCGCCGTGCAGCAGGACACCCTCGGTTTGCCGGCTCTTGAAGCGCAGCGAGATCACATCCTTCACCGTGCTCATGGACTTCTGGTTGAACCGGTACAGCAGAGAGCTTCTGCCGTCAAAATCCGCCACGTACGATTCTTAGCAGAGAAGGGAACACAAAAAGCAAAGGGAAAAAATTTGGCTTCGCAGTCAAAGCTGATGTGGTTTTAAACATAGTATACAAATCTTTCTCTATTACATTATAAGGAAATAAGCTTGCTTTTCCATTCACAAGATCTATAAAAGAAGTCTCTCCAGACTTGATCCCTTTGTTTGATGTTGTGTCCCTGTAATAGCGCTCGGACCATTTTGGGGATTCTGGCATCTGGCATCTGTTAATTTCCTGCTTCACTTATACTTTAAGTTTAAAAACAATAGTATATTAAGTAAAATATATCTCGTAAATAATTCAGAGGTGCTACGATTACTACTAATAACTAATACTAACACTAAAACCAATACTGTGTATAATTTTTCTTCACAAAAAAAACATTCTACAACATTTTTGCATGTTTTTTTTTAATCATACACTGTACAAAATTATATTTAAGAATGCATCCAAATGGATGTTTAAGGCCACTTAAAATGTATAAAACAAACAAAATAAACATACAAAATAAATGCTTCAATTTTATAGTACAAACATCTGGATTTACATCTGCTCTCCTGCATAAAAGTAGCATCAGGACCATGTAGAAGTTTCATGATTAAAACATTTTCATCAAGTCTTTCATCCCATATTTACATCCTTTTACAGTTTCAAATAATAAAGCAATGAGAAGTAATATGAGAACCAGGGGCAAGGAAAAAAGAAATGTTCCATTTCAGTGTCTGTCACTTTCAATGCAGATGAGCTACTGCCCTTTACAGCCCTTTTTCTAATTAGTCCAAACTCAACGCTGAAAACTGGACTGGACTGGACGGGTCTAAAAAGTGCTGAGAAGTTTAACCAGTTATTCCCTGACTTTTGTTTTCGTATTAAATGGAATGAAATTATAACAGACAGGATGTTTGAATGGAGTGTTTAAGCACATTTATATTAAGGAAAAAAGAGAGGATTTTTTTTTTCTGTACAATGTTGCTGCTGTTACTGTTATATTTAATGCTCCTGCTGTACTGCATTATTAGTGCAGTATTTGTGCTGCAGATTTATTGTCACTACACTGCAGAATTTCGTTCGTTCCATATCCCGGCATCAGTTAACTATAATAACGATAAGAACCAAGTATGAGGGGTGTTCAAGTCAGAATAACAGAATACAGTTCTGAGAGTAAAAACTTCCTTTATTTCTCTATATAATCCCCTGATACAGTAATGCACTTATCCCAGTGTCTCACTAGTGCTTGGGTATCATCATGGTAGAACGTTTTCTCAGCCATGATCGGACTGAGTGAAACGCTGGCCTCCCAGGAACTCCATTAATGGTCCAAACAAGCGGAAATGGCTTGGAGTGTGGTCAGGACTGTACGGGGGACGTGTTAATCGCTCTCAGCCGAGTTTCTGTAATGTGCAAGTGGATGACTGTGTGTACAGTTCCGACAGACTGGTCAATCTCATCCACAAATAGGTGACAAGTTATCCATCGATAATCCATCAATTTTCATTTATCAGTTATAAACTATCCTATCATGCATGAAGAACACCTGGTGTAATGCATGAACCTGAACTTGTCCTTTAAATGATCTTAAATGATCTCTTTTTGCTTGGTACACCATGGCCTTCACCTGCCCCACAAGTAACAATCAAGCCCTACACAAGGTGATTTGAAAACATAAAAGATGAACTAAGTATGGAAACAATGTAAGAGAGGTTGATAAAAAGAGTTAATTTCTGCTATGTATGGAGACTTTTGGGTGACACTGTACTGGATGTACAGTATTTTGAAATCTGAACTGTATTTCCCCTCAATGATCGAGCGTAAATCTAGAATGCCCATAATGTATATTATGTAGCTGAGTTTTAAACGGACGTGAACGAGAAGGCTGTTGGAATTAATAACTTCAACATGTACTTACCTTCATCCTGAAGGGCAGATTTGAACACTAAGAAAGAGACTTTGAAAAGAAGCGTAAGAGTTACATTTGAACTTCAAGTCGAACATGCTAAAGTTTAATCACGGCTTAAGCCATGGCCTATCAAAGACGCGGAAGAGTGTTGGACGTGCAAGGGGATGATTGGTGGAGTTTCAGTGCGCTGCTTCATCAGGGAGCAAAACGAAAGGAGGAAAATAAATAATCATTATTTTGTTCTCTTCTTGATTCCATGTTGCAATTTTGCTGAGCACCCCCCAAAAGAAAAGGAAACAAAGACAGAAGAACGTGGGATCCTCACATGGAATGAAGCAAAAAAAAAAAAAAACATGCTCAGTGTGAGTTAGAGATCTATTTTTGCTAATAAGCTACATTAAGTCATATAATGACGTTGCTGTCTAAAGAAGGAAGCGGGTGCCCACTGGTGCAGGAAGTGACATTCTTTTAGTGCTCGGGAGCAACTCAAGGTGACACCAGTCGTGCTGATTTGGGGCTGTTTTTAGCCCTGAAAAGATGTCAGGATTATGGAAATCCCAACATTTAGCTAGCATTTTCACTTCTCTCTGAAAAAAACATGACCTAGAAAAATGTAGATCAATACTGTGTTTGTGGCAGATATGACCAATGGTGTATGTCATCTAGGGCTGTAGAACAACACAGGTATTGTGGTGCACCATCAGTTCAAATTAATGTAACTGTTGTTATACAGTAGATAATGATGATGATTTCTTTCCCCAAATTCAAGCTTGGGTTAGGCTTCGCATCTTTCTGACAAAATCCTGCCTTCTGCATTCTAACAGAAACCAATCTATGATTTTAGATGCTTTACTGCCTTTAAAATATGAGCAAATCTGCGCCCTTTACGCAGTCAAAGTACAGGAGCTAAAGGACGAAACTACAAAGTTAACACTGGTGGGAGAAAGTTGTTCTTATTGAGTTTAATAATCAGGAATGAAAGCAAAATTTCTTTCCCGGAAACTCAACCCATCACCTACTTATACAGTACACAGGCATCAAGAATATATTTATTTCAACAAGAAGGAAACAATCAGATCAACTGCTTACACGGATAATATTACCTACTTATATACTTACTGAACAGATTATTGAATTAGATTGAACAGTGGTTTAAAGTTTACACCACCCTTCACTCTCTCTGGCCGGATCGGGTCAGTATTCCATATTGTACAGTAGGTACCACATACGCCATGGAGTTTTGTTATAAATCGGACCTCAGCAAAATCCTCAGCAAAAAAAGACCTCAGCAAAGTCACGCAGTACACATCACATGTTCAATCAAGTTTGTTATGGAAAAGCCAACCAAGATATAATCATAAAAGTTATAATCTGATCCAGGCAAAGCTTATGGCAATGCGTTCACTTACACTATCACGTTCATTTCACCTTCCACTCAACATCACTATACAGGAAGCTCTGTTCTGGGAGCAGGTTTGTAAGTCAGATTTGTTCTTAAGTCCAACAAAATTAACAAAAGTCTTAAGCCCCGCTCATTACTTCATATTTTGCTTTCAAAGAGCCAGATTTTTTTGTGTCTTTTAATACTGTAGGTCTCTAGGCTTCCTGAAGAACATTTTTGGCTCTTAGTTGTTGCAAGGTTTTGTCTCTCATTTTCAGCCCAGTCGCTGTATCTGGAATGTTTTTTGTTTGTTAAGCCACATAATAACCAATGAATCTTTCAGGCATAAAAGAAAAAACTTTAACCGGTAAGAAACAGGTGATGTTGATGAAATATGATGATCATTAGTAAACTGGTGATGCTGAATGCTGAGTGGTTGGGACAGATGAAAGTTGAAATAAGGGTTGCTACTGAAGTTGTTATATTACCAAACAACTTTTACATTGTATCTTTAGGCACCTCGCAGCCTGTCGAAGTAAAACATTTGCTCCTATTTCTTAAATTTAATCTACATCATTTAATGTTAGGAAACAAGGGGTGGCTAAAGACTTGTGCACAGTATTGTACTTCACAATATGATTTGAAGCATTTATGAATGCATGGTGCTGCAGATGCAACTTGTATCCAGTTAAACGCAATGACCTCAAAAGTATAAGCTGAACGCAATTAAAATCCATAACAATGGATGCAACAGCAAAACACCCATGAGTCTCATTTTCCCTGACAGGAAGACACTCACAGGCTTATACAGCGCTGGCCATATGTTCATTAGGCAAATATGCTTGTTTGGATGCACATCTGTAGTAGATCACTTGCTAAACTGGTCACACCTTCCGTCACAAATGGCGACCAAAACAACACTAATGAGAGTTCCGTTTGTTAAATGTGACCCATGATATCATGCGACAGCTACTGACAAAAAAAAGAAGAAGCTAAAACTACTACAAATGAATAAGAGTATAATGTATAGCCTTAACATGTAATCATTACTGGGTTTTCTCACAAGTCTTCCAGGATAATCCAGGGTTTATGTCGACTTCATCAACATTGTTTCTGGAACAGACAAGAATATCTAACACACACACACACCCATACAGGCTGTATGTCCTAAGGAGAAAGCTCTTCTGAGAATTGTGCTCACAATTCTTAATGACCTTTCGTCAGCTAGACAGTGACGTGATCGACATTAGCCATAACCTGCACTGCATCGTTATTAGAGATGGGGGGAAATAGATGCAGTTATAGATTACAGTTCTTTTGTGTTATACTTCATGTCTTGCCACACTGTCTCCAAAAACAATAATAATATTTTTAAAAAACTATATGTTTGCATTTGAGGTGGTAAAATGTTGCATTCCTCTATAATCCTACAGGTGGCACACTCTAAACTATTCACACATTGGCACACAACACAGCATCTTGTTCGGTAGAAGCAAGTTATTTACATAGAATATTTATATTCATGACGATTTTGGAACACCAGTTGCCCTAATGTGCATGTCTTTGGACTGTGGGAGGAAACCGGAGTACCCGGAGGAAACCCACCAACCACCAAGGGGAGAACATGCAAACTCCATGCACACAGACCCGAGGCATGAATCGAAGCCAGAACCCTGGAGATGCAAGGCGACAGTGCTAACCACTAATATATATATATATATTCATTCATTCATTCATTCATTCATCTTCTATACCGCTTTATCCTGTATTCAGGGTCGCGGGGACCTGGAGCCGATCCCAGGAAGC
>JAQMYG010000035.1:4301180-4311733 GCA_030014215.1 Clariallabes teugelsi
CGAGCCTGGCCGGGAATCGAACCCAGACCCTGGAGGTGCAAGGCAACAGTGCTAACCACTACACCACCGTGCCGCCTTATATATATATATATACATATATATATATATATATATATATATATATATATATTACATACTGTATATTCATTACACACAGACTGATATACTTCAATGATTTATTTATTTTAATTTTAATGATAATGCCTTGCATCTAATGAAATCCTAAAATTCACTATCTCAGAAAATTAGAACATTGTGAAAAAGGCTAATATTGGAGACTCATTGTGTCACACTCTAATCTGCTAATTAACTCAAAACACCTGCAAAGGTTCCCTGAGCCTTTAAATGGTCTCTCAGTCTGGTTCAGTGGGCTGGCTGTTCACGGAGTGCTGTATCCAAGCACATTAATAGAAAGTTGAATGGAAACCAAAAAAAATGTGGTATAAGAAGGTGCACAAGCAACAGGGATTGTGAACCCGTTCAAGAATTTGGTTTTGAAATTGAAATTTTCCATTTCAATTTGCTTGAGGTCGAGCGTAAAGTTTGTACACTCAGTGGTGGTTTGGGGAGTGATGTCATCTGCTGGTGTTGGTCCAAGGTCAGCGCAGCCGTCTACCACGACGCACTTCCCTCTGCTGATCAGATTTATGGAAATGCTGATTTCATTTTCCAGCAGGACTTGGAACCTGCCCACACTGCCAAAAGTACTAATACCTGGTTTAAAGACCATGGTATCCCTGTGCTTGATTGGCCAGCAAACTCGCCCGACCTAAACGCTGTAGAGAATCTAAGGGGGTATTACAGTATAAAGAGGAAGATCAGACTCAACAACACAAAAGGGCTGAAGGCCACAGAATATTGATATTGCTACAGCACTGACATTGCTGCAGTAATTCATGCAAAGGGAGTCCCAATCAAGTGTTGTACCAAGTGCTGTACAGGTTCACACTTTTCAGTAGTCCAACATTTCTTTGTTAAAAATTTTTTTTATTTTATTTTATTGGTCTTAAGTAATATTAGAATTTTCTAAGAGATTGAATTTTGGGATTGAATTTTGGGATTTCATTAGCTGTAAGTCATAATCATCAAAATAAAAAAAAATACACTTGAAATATATAAACGTCTGTGTGTAATTAATCTATATAATGTCTATATATATTTACACATTATGGAGAATAGGAAGAGGTTTAACAGTGTAGTGTAGAGTTTAGCAGTGTGATGGTTAGGAGCAAAGCTGGATCTGAATCTTCTGGTTCTATTGGGAATGTTCCTGTACCTCCTCTTGAATGTAAGGAGGTCAAAAAAGTTTGTGACTTGGATGGGAAGAGTCCATGATAACGCTGTGTGCTCTGCGATGATGCAGTTCAATGGCTGGTAGTTGGGTGCCAATAATATTGTATCAATATTATTGCTTATTACATTTTTTTTTAAAGAAACACTCTAGCCAATGGTTGGGCCATTCTAATGTTTGGGATATTCAGGTACTCTGGTTTCCTCCTACAGTCTGAAGATATCCGGTGTAGACTGACCAGTGTTACCAAACTGCCTGTAGTGTACAGTATGACTGGGTGAATCAGTGTGTGTGTGTGTGTGTGTGTGTGTGCTTTTGCCCTGAACCTTGCACACTAAGTTTCCTCAAATAAGCTCAAGGCCCATTGCAACCTTCCACGGGATAACCGTTATAGAGAATGGATTGATGGATATTATATACTTCACGTAAAGTCAAGGTATACAGTAAGTCGTGTTAGATTTTATTTCCTGACTCATAGAAATATGGCTCTCTCACTGAGAAGCCATGCGTCCTTCATCTATTCATCTTCTGACCTAGAGAACAGAGCAGAACAACAGGAATGAACTGGTGCTTTTAAGTCTTGGCCTGTTTTCACGAGTGCAAACCTTCAGCGGCCCTCTGAATGGGCATTGATTTTAAAGGCATGTGGGCACAGAGCTGATTTTATATGACTGATTTTTCTTATAAATAAGCACTTCTATGTTTTTTTCTTTTCCTGGAGTTCATGTCTCAAAAAATCACCCCAATAAGTATTAAGCAATAAATGTTACAGTACATTGTAAAGCAGTATTATATTAAAAGGAGCCCACGTGATGGATACTTAAAGCCCATTTATAATAAACAAAACCAGGGACTCTGAGAATGATCTACTGTCGGTTCCGTCTTTAATGCTTAAACGTTCATCACTGAACCAGACCGGATATTTTAAATGCAATGCGAAATAAAGTTTAGTATTATTACAATCATAAAAGTACAAACATTGCTATAAACATAAAACCATAAAACCGCTATAATAGTCATTTAAAATGTAACAATGCGTGCTGAATTTTAAAGAGATTTATTTCTTCGTATATCAATGCTGTTTTGAAAACTAATTAGCTTTTGAGTTTATTTAAACTCTGCACAGTATTCTCCTTGCCTGCTGTAGATGTGTCCTCAGCCTGAATAAACATCTCTGTTACTCTCATATAATCTCCTTTTGTGGCTTTCACAAATATTAAGATTTTTAAGTTTTTGGAAAGATCTGATTGAAACATCCCCGAGATTCATAACTGGGTAATGTACAGACCCCTCTTAAATGGGACATGTCAGGAAATAAATAAATCAATAAATAAATAAAAGAAAAACAAATCTTACATTACAATCTTTTATGTAAATGACTTTAAGACTTACCCTGACACTTTGATTTAGTAATATATAATTATTAATTATGGCAGGGCAGCACGGTGGTGTAATGCAAGTAATGCTAAAGTTTCCTTAAACTCTGTCCAAATAGTTTTGCATGGTGCTGTAAAAAATTCTGGCTGGACAGACAGACAGACAGACAGAACATTTTCTGAGACTGGTTTCAGGTTTTCCATCGTATAAAATGTAAGGATGTGAATGAAAGAGCAAGTTCTGACCAATACACAGACAAAACCTTTCTTTTATTTATATACAGTAGATGCAATGTTAAGAAAAAAATTGCTGAACTGTGCTAAAAACATACTGTTTTATATCCTGCCTTTCTTGCAAATTCTTGCAACCAATCATGACATGGAAAACGGGATTTCTTACCTTCACACATGCTTGCAAACAGTTTTGCTATTGTTCTTTTTTTTTTATTACTGTAATAATTATCATCGTTACTTATAAATCACTTTTATATTTATATAATGTATATTATAAACATGGTGCTTAGACAGACACTGAAATGTAACAACTCCCAAATATTGTACTAAACTGCTAAAAGCACAAGATTTAAGTCCCACTTTCAAGCCCAAGACCTCTAACCAATCATAGATGAGACCAAATTTTTGTAACCAATCATAGCGCAGAAAGTGTGTTTTTTTTTTAACTGTTGTTAACTTTCTTCATTGATTTCCAATTTTTGTATAAAAAAATTATAAAGAAATAAACCAAAACAAGAGGAATTGTCTAACAGTGACCCTTCTTACCCGTATGTACTGTACTGTACGCTCACGGAGGAACATTACAAATGAAATAGAGAGCTTGCTCTAAGCCTGGATAGACAGTAGGAAGTGTCTGACTTCAAGTGCTGTCGGCGAACATAGCAGAAAATCATATCTATCTTGCATCAGTTACTCACTGTACGCGCAGCCGTAGACGTCGATTCTCAGTCCGATTCTGCCACTGGGGTTCCATTCGTGAGGAACAAATTTTAGAAAGCGGGTTCGAACGGGTTGGCTGAGTTTGTGATAGACTGCGGTGTCAGAATTCGTGTTCCCCACCAATCTCTGGGAAGAAAAATGAGAGAAGGAATAGAAACAAATAAGCAGATTATATATGGCTTGGTTGTACAAGGCACATTAGTTACCATGCATTTGCATTTGTCTTTAAAGCAGCACTTCACACACCACTCCTAATTAAGTCTAGTTTTTGGCTCATTTAGTGCTGTATTGTTTCCTAGCTCTGATCTTAATCCTTCTGTCAGTCTGTCAGGGAAAAAATTAATAAATCTATAAATATATCCTTTTAAGTAAGACGTGATTACACAGCAATGTTTAATCATTCGTTTGTCTGCTAGCTGTCATTATATTATTGCAGGGTTATGAGTGACCTTTTAAGTAATGGGCCGTTTTAACTCTTAACGATCAGATATTAAGCTCATGTGAGAAAGAAGGGCCATGGTTATTAACATGCAAGAATATTGGATGCACTGGGGTGTTCATTCAGCTCATATAAAGTTACAGCTTTATCCTGGTCAGAGTTGCCCCAGTTTAAATTACTCAATGTTTTTATTTCTGGGAACAGAAGCAGGGAAATTAATTATAAAATGGCTGCTGGGGGGGAAAAAACTGCAGAAGCAGGTGGGATTGGGCATTAGGGTATATGGGATTGGACAACATTGGTCCAAATGACATCACAGAGGAAGCAGAGTAAAATATAAAAATATATGTGGTTTAATATGGGTGCTTTCACACTTGGCCAAAGTGCTTGGTACCAAGTCTACTGTAGGTATGACTGCTTCCTCCTCCAAACTCCTTCACTGACCCGGTTACACATTAGTAATATTTTACACTTGCGTATTTAGACTCTCCAATACAGCAGGTGGCAGTATGCACCGAGTTGAATTGTGATCCAGGCAACAAGCACAAAGAGACAGACAGCATTGATGAAATTGAGTTCTAAAAATTCATGATTTTAATACTTCCATGGTTAAGAACAGTTGGCTTTTAGATTTAAATCGAAACATTCCGTATATCGTGCCATGCAAAGACCACCTGTTCAAGTGGACTCAAGAAGGTAGGTCAATCTGTGCCCGGGCATGGTACAGAGTATTCACATTATGCAAATGTACCAGACTTTGGGGGCCAAGTTTAGTCTTGGTTCTTAAGATAAAAGCAACCCAAGTTACAGTAATTATTTAAATGTTTACAATTCTTACCAAAACTAAGGGTTAGGGTTATTCCTGATCCTGTATATCTAACTAACACAACAAACTTAATTATAAATTATATATAAAATATTAGCACAGTGTGTAGTGGTTAGCACTGTAGACTCGCACGTTCAGGGTAGAGGGTTCGATTCACACCTTAGGTCTGTGTGCATGGAGTTTGCATGTTCTGTTTGCATGTAGGTTTTTCTGGGTACTTTGGTGTCTTCCCACAGTTCATAGACATGCAGATGAGATTAATGTAGTGTGTGAGTGTGCGTGCTCTGCGATGGGTTGGCACGCTTTCCAGGGTATACCCTGCCTTGTCTGTCTTACCCAAAGTCTCCAGGGATAGGCTCCAGGCCCTCCCCTGCGGCCCTGTACAGTATTAACAGTATAGAAGATGAATATGGCAATTGATCATAAGGTTATGATCCCAAAAATCACCAAGCTGCCACAGTTCCAAAATACAATCTAAAGGTACTAAAGATACAACCTTGAGGGTTACCATTCCAGTCCACGTAACACACATTCCACCAACATAAGTGTGTTTTGCATAAAGAAAGGAGTTGTCTCTTTCCTAAACACTAACTAAACCTACCGAGACCAAAGTGCACTTACTAATAAGGATATTTCAAAAACAAACGCTATAACAGTTTATATAAATGGCAACCTATTTTCGTCTGTTAATCCCCCTAATGCCTGGTGATTAGTGCTTGAGTCACTTTACACAAATACAAGAACAGATTAGGAGAAACCCACATGATTTAAAGTGAATCACAGACTGTTCAGAATTCATGAAAATGTCAACTGTTTTTCTGAGCGTGTTTCACACTGCCCGATGAGAAAGTGAGACAAATAAATCATGCATAATAATGCAGGAGAACAATACCGTCAAGCACACTCCCTCAGAAATCTGCTGTGCCACCTACATTGTTCTGGTGCCAGCCATTTTTTTCCTTCTTTTTTTTCTTGTGGATTTGTGTAATGTTTAGGCACACCACAGACAAAACATGCATGGTTTTAGAAGGCTCTAAATTAATTTTGAGATGAGTCCTCGAGGGTTTTATTTTTGTAAAGATAAGGAAAGACATCATGAGGAATATTAACCAAGTCAGTATTGGGTGATGAAGAAGACTGTGGCTTAGGAGCTGCGCGGGTTAGTGTTTGTCTCCGAGCTATATTTCATTCAGTCAGGTTTAACTACAGAAGTGATTATAAACCGAGTGCGCCGTGTTCAGAAGTCACTTTTACATCAAGCTGTGACGACAATTCATATACTGAGAGATGTGCTGTGTGCACATAGAGAGGAGATAAGAACAAAAATGTACACTTGAGTATTTAAACCATAAATCTGGACCAACCCTAGACCACTTTCTAACTTTCAAACGTTTTACTATACTGTAGATCTCTACATGTACCAAATGAGGATGAGCCATGGGTAGTCATACAGTACAGCAAGACTTACCGGGGTGTATCGGGGTCCGGTAGTGATTCAGAACTTGCCAGAAGGGCTAAGAAATTTGTGGTAGAACTACAGTTTTTTTATGACTCATAGTGCTGCCAGATTTCTCCCTATCCCGTGATGACTTTTCCCTTTCCCGTGATAATTTTAAGTCCGAGTATTTCATATACTACGTGTATGGATACATAGCTCCTTGCAGCTCAGTAGAGAACTATTTGTAAAAAAAAACATAAACAGTCAGTATCCACAGGCTTAACGTGCGAACTCAAACTTGTCGGATTTTCCGCACCTTTATGTATCGTTCGCTTTATCTCTGCATTCATACAGTAGTTCTCCGGAGATAATGATGTCAGAGTGTGTTCGACCCAGGATTATGAAACTGTAGCGAAAATCCGGAAAGTGGGAACTGGGATTTAGAGTGCATTATTAAATACATAAATCTGACACTATAAAGTTATTAACTTGCATATACTGTACTGTACCTATCAGCCATAACATTAAATGCAAAATATTAAGCTCAGTTTTGTATAGGTTCGCCGTGTGACACTAGCACGACTCTGGCCCACAAAACCACTAGGGTTGTACTGTGATGTCTGGAACCAGGACATTGGTAGCAGATCCTGTGCGTGCTGTGGGTTGCAGTATGGGGGGGGGTTGCTCAAGTGGTTATAGCTCTTGGTTACTGATTGGAACGTCGAGGGTTCGAGCCCCAGGATCACCAGGGTTTGCCACTGTGGAGTCCTTGTGCAAGACCATTAACCCTGTTTGCTCCAGGGGCACTGTATCCTGGGTGACCCTGCACTCTGACCCCATCGTCCTAACTGGGATACATGAAAAAGTCATGCTGTGAGGTACATGTGACAAATAATCTAATCTTATCTTATCTTATGGCTCAGACTTGTTTGTCTGGTGTATTCCATAGAGTCTTGGTCAGATTGAAATGTGGGGAATTTAAAAGCCGGGTCAACAACCATGTTGACGTTGCCTGCCACACTGGGTCTTTTTTGGTGTTCGACAGTTTGTTCTACATTGGATTTTCTGAGGGATCTGACCGGACCGTCTGGCTTTTGGTTCCCACAGGCACAAATGAGCCATGGGTGCCCATGATCCTGTAACCAGTTTACTGCTATATACTATAATTGATAATCAATGTTATTCGTTTCACCTGGCGGTGGTGTTAGCATTGCGTATAATCACACAGTGATCGGTGTAGGATCTAGGCGGCTTGGATGGCTGAAAGACATTAGGGTAGAGTAATCTTTAATGGGACTGGTATCTTTCAAACACTTAATTTTACTGTTAAGTGCAGACTGTACTGTATATTCTATTTTTATTTACCATCTATTATGCTTCACATTCACTGTAACTTCACGAGGAACACTATTTTTTTTTTTTTGGTACCCAGGACACCGAGCCAAACTCGACATATTGGAGTGGGCTGAGCTTGCACACAATACACAATACTAAGGTTGTCAGTTGCCAGATTTTTTTACACAATAAACTCGTCATTGCATGTCAGACAGAGAGTGTCGGGAAAAAGGTGTGGAGTTTGTCGCTCCGCAACCATATGTGGAGAATTAAAGTAAGATTTAATTGGATTCGTCCGCGAGCGGTACTGACGAGTCGCACACACCAGGGGCCGAAGAGAGAAAAAAACCCAAACATATACTGTATGATGCTGTCAAATAAGAGTAAGATTTGTCACGTTTTTACGCGTTATTCGTACAAACGCCATGATATCATATTTACAGTATTACGGAACAATACAATAACACACATTTTAAAATACTGACAAGCTTCCAAGCTGTTATATATTTATTTACATTCATTTTAAATTAGGAATAACGTGTAGAGAAGGAAAGCCGCTGAAATGAGGGGGGAAAAAATACAATTTTAAACGTAATTTACTCAGTCACAGCCTAAAATGTGCTCCATTTGTGAAATGTGTCTCTGATGTTTATGACAGAGAGGCCAATTTAAGCGAGGCCGGTGTTCGAAATGAATAAATGAATAAACATTCCCTGGTATAACAAGCTGGAGGGGGGAAAAAAAAAAACCCACAGAGACACTAGAGACCAAAAACAAGACGATTACCTTGCTCTCCCATTTCTACAGCCTTTTAAATTATTATCCGTATTATTTTAAGGAAGCTGACAGAAGGTTCACGAGTGGCTCAGAAGAAAAGCAGTCGCCCTGTCATTCACAAGTTCGAGGGCAGATGATACTGTGGCTGGGAGTCCAAGGGAGCTAAACTGACCATGCTTTCAGGGTTTGGGGGGGAGGGGAGGGGGGGGGGGGGTTGGGTTTACAGCCTCTCGCCTATCAATCACAGTGGCAACAGTGAATGATGGGCGTCTGTCAGCTCTAGCAGACGTACTGTAAGTGGGCATATATTGTCCATGTGTGTTACACCACCCACGGATGCTGCACAAGCTGCAGGCGGCTGGCTCCGTGTGCACGATAGCCTTTGACCTCTGCGGATGGCAAATGTCGTATAACAGAGGTGAGCTGTCTCATAAGTGACAATTGGTCATAAAATTTGTTCATTTTAATAATAACTATATTATTATTATTATTATTATTATTATTACTGTCCACCAGCCTTGGAAGACTGCTGTTTGACTGAGAATGAAAAATTTCCCAGCTCATTATTACTGATATATCTGTACAGTAGTTGTGTTCATCATGTTGCGTGACCGATGTACTGTGCACTCGAAGCTCGTTAAGAAAAGTGCCTTCAGTAACAGTTTCTCAGTGACGTCTGCAGCGATCGGCAGTAAATTCAGGGGAAAAAAAACAAAACATGTAATTATTTACAAAGTAGTAATACTTTGATATCTCTTCTATATTAAGAAACTGTAAATACATATACTTTTTTCCGTTTCTTATTTGCAACATATACAGAAAGTGCCACATGTTCCCTCTTTACGCGCTCCGCGTTTTATTCACACCCGCTGTATGGTGTTTCTTCACATTTCGCTTAACATATTCAGAGTGACATATTTGCTCAACATATTCCTAGTGGTTCCTGACTTTTCACACACCCTGCGCATTTCACTAAACCTACACAAAAATGTTTTCTATTTTCTTTCTAACCCTGCCTTGGCATCTGCCTGCAAAGGGCACATCAGGTAATAAGCCAGTTTACGAACAATATAAATGTAGCCGGGCTGCCTAGTAATGTCTGCAACCTTTCTAAGTCTAATTTTCTCATGTAATAAATGTCACCTTGATTATATAGATACATGAAAACAAAAAAACTAATCAGGTAAGTTTGTAATCAGAAACTGAATGTGAAAAAATTTGGAGTGCTCTTACGCACTGACACTGTATACGTTACACACACCATGTGTAAAAGTAGGCGGGGCATCTTTGGTAGAATTGGAAAATAATCATTTAATGCACTTAAAGGCCAAACAGACCTTTGAATGCAAATCAAACCAGTGCAGAATAACAGAACACAGTTTTGAGAGTAAAAACTCCCTTTATTTCTCTATATAATCCCCTGCTACACTAATGCACTTACTCCAGTGTGTCACTAGTGATTGGACACCATCAAGGTAGAAAGTTTTCTTAGCATGCCAGAACCATGATCTGCTTCATGTCTGAAACGCTGGCCTCCCAGGAATTCCTTTAGTGGCTCATACATGTGGAAATGGGTGGAAATGGGTGGAAATGGCTTAAAGTAAGGTCAGGAGTGTAAAGAGGATGTGGCAATAACTCCTGTAAGTTCCTGTAATGTGCAGGTGGTGTTGGTGAATGATTGTGTGTACAGTTCCCACAGACCTATGCGTCTCTTCTGCAAGCCGGCTTTGGGATCGTCTTTCACGGACGTACGGCCTTCTTAAAAAAAAAAAAACGTTTGCACCATTCAAATGTTTTCCTGCGGCTGGGAGTCTCATCACGTACTCTGCTTGAAGTCTTCTGTAAATGTCAGTGGGTTTTATGCCATCATTCATGAGATATTTTATCCTTAAATTTCTGGCTTGACTTGAATTCCCCTGGTGTGTGTGTGTGTATACATAGAGTATGCCAAAAAAAAAGTATACACATTTCATGCAAAAGAAAAATAGTATGATGAATATTATATTAATTTATCATTATATTATTATTATGTTACTATAATATTTTTTTTTAAATTATTTTTCCATTTCCTGAAGGGTTTATATATAAAATAAGCCAAAAATGTGTGTATATATATA
>JAQMYG010000035.1:4345060-4359060 GCA_030014215.1 Clariallabes teugelsi
CTGAATGGCTAGTGACTCCGGAAATCCACTAGCCACATTGGCCAGTGAGCAAAAAAGTTAATGTCAAGCCCTGATATGTACACACAAACACACACACACACACATACACACACAATTCTCACCAAATTTATGCAATTCTAACCAAATGTGTGAGTAGTTTAGAGTGCACCACCTGCGGGCGCCGCGAATGCAAACAAACATTTTTTTTTTTTCAGTTTTGGAGTGGCATGAATTGGCGACAAAAGAATTGTGTTATATAACTAAATCGATTTTTTCCCCCTCCATTTCTACAGAGTGGTGTGTAGTTTTTTTTAAGCCACCTGCTGGCTATTACGCATAACTGCATGCCTTGCCTTCCCTAATGTTGCAGGTGTTTGAAATCAGGAGAGGAGACAGTTGCAGACAACAGGGAGATAGCATACCTTACCTTACCTAGCTAAATTTTATTTTCGATTGTATTTTTATTCATATTTATTTCTTATAAATAAGCTTTTACTTTTAAGGTCACTGGATAACACTGAATATCGTACTGTGTATGACTGTGTATGTGAGTGAGAGAGAGAGTACACTGACATCACCACAAAGAAAATTCAAGAGGCGTTAATCAAACCTGACTCATGCAATAGGCCATTATTGAGTACACTTTTAAAGTAACCCTGCTCAGAAAACATACACTCAGGTGTGTTTCCCATCCCTGTTCATACAGTGTATGAGACATACAGTAGGTAGAAGAATCCTTGAATGTTCATTGTCACGCACTTATTCATCTTCTATACAGCTTTATCCTTTATACAGGGTTGCAGGGGGCCTGGAGCCTATCCCAGGAGACTTACAGTAGGGTATGAGGAGGGTATACCCTGAACAGGTTGCCAATCCATCACAGGGCACACGTATGCAGTTAGCTTAATCTGCATGTCTATGGACCGTGGGAGGAAACCAGAGTACCCGGAGGAAACCCAAAAAGCATGGGGAGAACATGCAAACTCCATGCACTCAGACCTGAAACCTGGAGGTGCAAGCGTTAGCCACTAAGCCACCGTGCGTCCCCTTTCATTTTTGTGAATTTTTTTTGTATTATTATTTATGTGAGATTTTGTGCAGTACAATAAAAATCTTGTAGCAATGGAGTATTTCATCAAATCTCAAAACCTCAACTCAAGCATCCCTGTCATTGATTGTCCTGCCACCTGCTTCTCGTCTACTGAAAATGTCCACAGAAGGTAAAGAAAGGGGCAGCAGGAATCCTATTAGCCTCTCTACTAGTGCTTGTTTCCATGTTTGACTGCTACAGTAAAGTACATGTGTTAAAAAGCCCATGGTATCCCTGTGGAATAACATTCTTCCTCTATTCTTTGGTCCTTCGATTTGTGTATTGAGCAAATGATTAATGTCATAGGGCTTCGCCTCACCTGCCCGTAGGTTGGATCAATCCATCCTAGCAACCCTTATTATCTCTCGCACATGCATTAGATCAACCCTAACTTCATTTATGTAACATGAAATATCCTGATTTATCCTCAGCAGAATGCTCTCAATGTCCAAAGTGGATGAAATTGAATTGATAAAACCTAATAGACGCGGAGAAAAGGGGAAATGGATTTCTGTTTTCTTTTTAAACCGAGTCGTGGTCAAGGAAAGGGTTAACCCCGATAGTTTTTCCTATGTCTGTTCATATGAAACCTTGTTCGAATCCCTATAGACTTTGCGTGAAAGGAGATAAAGTACCGGCGTACTGCAGCACTGCAGCCTCGTTCACCTGCGCAGTCTCCTCGGTCTCTACAGAATACAGTAAGAGAATCACATCTCGCTGAAAGCAATCGGCCTGACACGGAGGAAAAAATACCCGTTGAGATAATTGAATGTCAATATTTACAGCCGGCCTACTATCGATGTATACATCCCATTAAAGCACTTAAATGCAGGCTAATATACGTTTCCTGCTAAGAAGCAACGGATAAACGAATTAAGCTGAACAAAGATGAATAACGGGACACCAAAAGGTTTCATTAAGTGACGAATTATTTGATGTAACCTAATTCTGTCAGGACTTTTTACACCCTTTTTGAGTGAGAACTGTGATCATTATGAAATGTAACGTGTTCATTAGTCCCAGCAGACTCTGCGAATTGTATAACGTACAACGCATAAGACAGAGAATTGACTTCATTAGGATTCATTAATTAAGAGAAATTTGTGATTTGTGGTGTTCAGCCTTTTCAAAAACAAAATTCAGGAGAGAACAGAGACATTTAAGACATGCCTAAGGATATATCCGAATAAATGAGTGTGCCGTTGTCACGTTGGAAAAGCAAAGGAAGGCACTGGGAGCCTTACACTAGCACGCAGGAGTATAAGGCAGCTTGAGACAGGTGCCATGGAACACGGAACAAACTTTTAGGTTGCGGCGTTACAGCTCACACTTATTTTTTATTATAAAATAACTGGGCTTAAGTGTCTTATTTTTATGAATTGAGATTGGCTTGCTTTTTTAATATAAAAACTTTAATACTATTTTTGGTTAAATTAACGCTTTTAATTATTTTTAGATATTTAAATGAGTCTCCAGTGTGTGTGTGTGTGTGTGTGTGTGTGTGTGTGTGTGTGTGTGTACAAGAAAAAAAAAAAGAAGGTGGAAACGTTCTTTTTTTCATGGTTGTATACACGAGGTTTAAAAAGGCCAGTTAGTTTCTCCCCCTAATGTGACCTCACATGAGGAAAACCCTCCCACGGCTTGTCGCTCAGCTCCACCCAACTCTGCAGTCCTCTGAGGGGCGTGGCTCAGCAGCAACTCATTTACATAGACACTGAAACGGTGTGTTTGGAAGAGAAGCGAAACATTAGGAGAATGATGTACAATAAATATATCATCTGAGAGAGGTTTTTTCAGCTGGGGCTTTAACAGACACCCTTTAGGAGAGGGCTCTTCAAATCCAGTCCAGGAGGGTGTCACGGTCACATTTTGGTGATTCTTCAGCTCAAATACAGCTGATTCAACTAGTCTGTTTAGATACTGGTGAATTACAAACTGTGCTGGACCCCGCGGGACTGGAATTAAAGATCCAAGGGAAATTAAAGATTAAGGGACCGCTAATATTTTGTTGAAAAACAGTAACGTATGGGACCTTTTAAAGCCAATTAGTTAAGGTTTGCATTAGATTATGCTTAAATTAGGTGATTTTTCATGATTACTAAGTTTCTCATGAAAATGCTCATATGAACAATTTACAGTTCACAGCGTTAGAGATCCTACAACACCTGCTAGACGGATGTCTGAATCACATCCTCCACAAACCCCATTTCCCAGAGTCCCCTGCTGACTATCGCAATCCTCTCTCCATCAACCCGCTCATCACCACGAGCTCAGTAATCACACTCACCTGCATCTCATTTACTAACCACCACTTCAGCTTTAAATGCATCCCGGTTCGGTTTGTGCCTTTTTTCAGTCTCATTTGTATTCTTCAGGCTGTGGGTTTAACAGTTTGTCTAAAACTGAATCTGTGAGTTCAGGGAATACGGATTCAGAGATGGTGTTAAAGTAGGAGTAAAATGTTTAAAAAAAGAAATAGAGGCAGAATAAAGTGTATATATAGTGAACACTTTTATAATGAAATGGTGAATGAGGTTAAAAAAAAGGAAAATTCTATATCTTTGTCAAATCGACACAATCTTTGTGCTGTAAAGTGATTAATTTACTAGTCCTAAGAAATATATATATGAATATAATGCTAATAAGCTGTAAGTGGTAAAATTGTATAGTTCTATAGAAGGGAGAAGTTCATTACCCTTAAAGCAATGCAAAAAAATATAACTGTGTCAAGACTTATTTGCCAAGGGTTTCAGTGTAAGGGGGGGGGGGGGGGGGGGAAATACTTCCTTGTTTTTCACAGAAGAAAAAAAAAAAATCATGTCTGAAGAAAATAATGGATGTGATGCACATTTAAAATACTCCCCAGCTGGGAATGTTAAATAACATATGTTCAGCAAGTTACCTCCCTCGAAGTATGAATTCACCTTTGCCCTTCATACATACTTAAAATGAGACTGCCTGGTTCCTCTTCTAATACACCTGTAAGTCTGTGCGGGAGCATTAGCATCGCTGTACTGCTGTCGAGTGTTTTAATGACAGATAAGAAATGTCAGCTACTTGAGCTCAAGAAAAAAAGCAATATGAATGGTAATGATTGTGTGACATACTGTATACAGTAATTTGATATTTGCTCTCATCTGCGTATGTTTAAGACTGCATCAGTGAAATAATTTTGCCCTTCAGTTGAGAACCAAAGTAGGAATATCGCCAGGCTAAATGTACACTATATGAACAAAAGTATTTGGCCAAACCTGTTAATTTTTGTATTTGGAATTTCAATCAGGCCCCTTATCCCCAGTAAAGGACAATCTTCAGCATACCAAGACCTCTTGGACAATGCTATGGTTCCATCTCTGTGGGAACAGTCTGGTGAAGGTTGCTTTTCCAACAACTGTGCCCCAGTCCACAAAGCAAAGACTATAAAGAACATGGTTTGATGAGTTCGGTGGGGAAGAATTTGACTGGCCCAAGCACAGAGCCCTGTGACCTCATCCCCATCGAGCACCTTTTGGGATAAACTGGAACGGAGACTGTGAGCAAGACCTTCTCGTCCAACATCAGTGCCTGACCTCATAAATGCTCCACAGAATGAATGGGCACGAATTCCCACAGAAACACTACAAAATCTTGTGGACAGCCTTCCAAAATGAGTGAAAGCTGTTAAAACTACAAAAAAGGAGATCAACTATAAATTGAAGTATACTTTATGTATTTGGATACAGTGTCATTCTAGGTTTAGACAAATACGTTTATCCATACGTGTATTTAATCCAAGTTTGCAATCCAAGTTTTTAACTGTGTGCATTTCATGTTACCCAACATTTATTTTGCCTTTTCTGTACAACTTTTCCACTTTGTTCACATCAAGCAGTCAAATTTTAATAGTGAGAAATTTACATCTGCCGCAATTCAATATATCAGAATCCCAGTGGGTCAGAAGGATCCATGTGTCTTTTAAGACTTACAGTATAACAGTTCCCGAAGTTGATGTAATCAAGCTACTAATTAGCCAATTGCCACAGTTAGATGCTAATTAGGAAAGCACATAAGGCTGTATTTAAGAGCAGTACCATTAAAGACAGAGTGGTTTTGTCCTTGAAAGTTGTGAGGAAATCCAGGCATCTCATCCAAGACCTCAGTGGAGGAAAAAAAAGTGGTGAACATCCACAAGTTCAGTCCTTAAGAGTCTATAATTGACTGAAGGTACGATAAACCTATAGTTTACCAATTGTGTACATCCACCATTAGGAGACTCCTAGATTACCATGGCCTGAAATGCTGTCATGCCTGCAAGAAAAATACAAAAAAGACACTCCCACTCCAAGACCATCATGGACATCCAGGTTAAAATTTGAAAATGATCACCAACCTTTTATATTTTGCATGGAGAAACATTTAAGGAAAACCAACTCAACTGTGAAGCATTGAAGTGGTAGTATCATTGTCAGACCATAAGCAGAACAAGCAGGAAACTCCAAAGTTCCAGCAAATTATACCAAGAAGCTTGTACAAGGTGACCCTCGCAAATGAGTCGAGCAGTGTGTTACAAAGTTCAGAATTCGTTATCCGAGGTGTATGTAAACTTTTGGTCTCAGCTGGACCTCAGGTGGAGGGTGATGCCAGTCGACATTAATAAGAGGCAAACAGACAGTGAGCTGAATTGTAAAGAGCCTTAATTAGAGACAAGGCAGTTTCTAGACTTTCTTAACACTCTGAGCTTTCAAAGCTCTCGGATCCAACCAGGCGGTGAGAAACGACCCGAGAGTTTGAAAAGGTGCTTCCCACACAAGCAAAACTGTCAGTGAAACTTTGGAGCGAGCACTTAGTGCTTCGCTGTCACTTCCTGCTAATATGCTCTACCCTATCTTTAGATGTATAAAACATTTCAGCATTTTCCCAGGCCTTATTAAATTATGTTTGTTACAGTTCAAAAGCTAAAGCTATAAAAAGCACGACTGACAGCACGGTGTAGTGGATTAGGAAAATGCAAAGTGCGCATATCTGTGGTGTTGGTTGTTTAGACACTATACAGTCTAAACGTCTGAGTCTGATATGCAGATTTGCTGTTTACTTACTAAAAGCTAATTACTATAGTGCTATTCTTTTTTTTTTTTTTACTCTTTATAACTCATTAAAAACTTCATGATAGTAATTTAAACACTTTCTTTGTTAGAGATTGTATTAGCAATGGATTAGCATAATATACCCATTTAATTACTACTAATTTGTGGCATGTGAATCTGTGCACGCATGGCAATGGTGTGCAAGGTGACATGGAGGGGATCCACATCTGCTTCCCACATCTGCTTCATGCAGAATCTCCACTGATGTCCCACAAGGCTTAGTACTTGGTCCTCTTCTGTTCTCCATTTACACCCGATCTCTTGGTGAGGTCATATCCTCACACTGCTTTTTACACCATCGTTATGCAGATGACACTTAATTCTCTCCTTTCCTCCCTCAGACACTCATGTTTCCATATGGCAGACATCTCATCCTGGATGGCAGCTCATCAACTGAAACTTAATCTCAGTAAAACCTCCCAGGTGATTAATCCCTGTGTCAAGCCCTTATAATCTCTCTGGACAACTATCAGATCACTTCTTCAGGCACTGCTCAGGAACCTTGGGGTAACTATGGAGAATCAGCTGTCCTTTTCCCCTGACATTGCTAACCTTACACGCTTTTGTCGATTTCTTCTTTACAACATCAAAAGAATTTGTACATTTCTATTCACATAGGCCACACAGGTCCTTGTTCAGTCCCTTGTTATCTCAAAACTGGAAAATACTGCAACTCACTCCTGGCAGGTCTGCCTCTGTGCACCATTCGTCCTTTGCAACTGCTTCAGAATACAGTTGCACGGCTTGTTTTCAACCTTCCTAAATTCTCCCACCCCACCCCACTCCCTCCACTGGATTCCTGTAGCTGCTGTATAAAATTCAACTAAAGACCTATCTGTTTCTTAGGTGTTTGGTTTTAACACCTCATCCCCAATAGTGTTTGTGTGATGGTACTTTTAGTTAGTAACCTAGTTTTCTAGATAGAAACTTAAAGCACTTTTTTAACTTGCTCTGGATAAGAACATTTGCCAAATGCCTAAATTTTGTGTATTTCTTGACCCTGCTTCCTCCCGGGCTTGGCCTGTGTTGTTATTCTTGCTAGCTATGGCATAGTGATCAAGCAAATTACATGAACAGACAACCAGATAGACAAAAAAGAAGAAAAAAAAAACTTTTACACACATTAATATTCAGAGCTTGGTTGCAACTACAGTCTTAAGCACTATTCAGAAGTCTGCATGAGTTGTGAGCATTGGATGGAAAAAAGAAATATGAATTTTATTTATATATTTATTTAACATACTGTAGATTAAGTGAAGACAATGGTTAAGTCCAGGTCAACTCTTTTCTTTGGTTAGATCTAAATCATGCTGTGCCATGTTCACATTACACGGTATGTTGTTCAATTCCCATTTTCTTTGGTCAGATCGGATTTCATATCATGATAGTTCATATTTATAATTACAGTTGTCTTTGCTCATGTCATACGGGTTAAAACACATCATGAGTTTGTGCGACCACTCGTTCGTTTCAAACAACAGATGCGATTTTAGCAACAAACAACAAAAAAAATCCTTGAGTTTTTGCTCTTTGGCTGGCAAGTAGTTAATCAGCTGTATTTGTTGAGGTTCAGAAAAATCATTTAAGCCAGATGCCTTTTTACTACCAAAGAAAAAGCAGTCAACCCTGGAGATACGAACTAATTTTACATGCAGCAAATCAACTTAAGCAGGTACTTGCCACTACACACGATATCCTTATGCATAAATATTGATGTAACTTTTGGACTTAAGTCATCGACTCGATATGCAGCCTTTAATCATCTCTCTGCAGTTGCTGCTTTTTTTTAGCTTCACTTAGCACTCACGTATTTACGCTAACCTCCTTTACCTCCCAAGTGTTACAGCTGCACTCTGGCTCTCTATCATTTTTACCACTTATACCCAAATGCCAGGAAATAAGCACTAATCTTGCTCTAATCTATCATTAGCGTGATCATTATACTCCTGCCCTCTTCCCTCCAGGCACTCCACTTACTTCAGCTCAGTTGTTGGAATTCAAATCACAGCCTGACGCAAAAGTGGAGAAAGGCATTTTACAAGGAGCTAACAAAGAGTCGATGAGAGGGGGTATTATAGTTCAAAATATGGCTTCCTGAATTTGTCAGAACCAAACGAAGAGGAAACACAAAGGGTCAGCAGATCTCTCCAGCGGACTGTCAGGCTGCTCGCTAATTAACAAATAAAAGATAAAAAAAATAGGAAGAACCCGTTCCTGACGCGCACACACATACCCCTTTACCCATCACCAGCAAATCTCTCTAGACTCGTTTTCTCTGGCTCGTTCTATCTATCTCCATATCCTTCTCTCTCACGTTCACTTTTTTCCCCCATCACTCACTCAAACAGCGTTAAATTTGAAGCCTTTTATGAAAATGATACCAAAAAGGTACAGTGCCTGCCTTCCCTCACTCACTACACTACGAGCACAGATATATATATACTGGGATTTTATTTTTCGTTCCCGCAATACATCTCGTGAATTACTGGTTCGTGACAGATGAGGAACAGAGTGTGACATCTAAATCAGTCTAGTCTATTTCTCACATTACGACTACTTCCTGTACTGCAGAGTGTATCAGCCAATTAATACATTATCACCTACTTATAATATTAGTCTGGTTTTATACACTATAATCTAATCTTCTTATAGAAAAACACCCTTTCTGACATTATATACATTTACAAAGAGTAATAAGTTTCTGCTTTAATTATCCGCATCACCTACATTGCATTTGATCATCACCTAAGGACAAAGTCACGGCTTGTAATTACCAGCTTCACTGTTGTCTCTTCACTCATCTCAAGCTCAAACTGGTTTGGAACCGTTAATGGAACCGTTAGAATTAATTTCTTTTTATCTCTGTTTACAAACAGAAACGATCTGGCATATATATCGATTTTTTCACTATTGTAGAAGAATTATTATTTTCTGATGATTACAAAGACATGACTAAAAAGAAAAAAAAATCAAGTGATTTGGTGATACAGGGGTGTGGCAATAACTTCCAGCAATAAAGTGGTGTTGTTGAATGATTGCGCCTACAGTTCCCACAGACAGATGCGTTTCTTCCTTCTTGTTTTGTAGTATTCTGTAAATTGGTATTACGCCTTCATTCAAGATCACAAGTCCCTGTTTGACTTGAATGCCATTCGTATAATAAATTACATTTTAAACTGTAGCATTTAGCTTATTTCTAATTTTGTGTTAATTAAAAAAAAACATATAATTACCCATTAATAAAAATATAAATTAGGAAATGGGGTGTGTGTGTGTGTGTGTGTGTGTGTGTGTGTGTGTGTGTGTTTTATATATAGTAATTCATATATTTTAAATGTAATTCTATTAAAAATATTAAACATAGTTTTTCCACTTTTACATTGTTTATTTATTTTTAATATATGATGATTTAATAATAATAAATTTTAATGCAATACTACTATATTGCTGGCCGTTTGTATCATCCAATACATGTAATATATCATGACATATTGCGAATCATAGAAATACATTGAGAATGGTGATGTGATATTTCACCCGACCGTCATACCGATGTCTCCTTGCGATTGGGACGGTGCTTATTTCACGCCCACGGTGTCAAAATGCATCCGGTGCTCATCTTTTGATACACACACATGCTCGCCCATCCCGGACTAGTGAGACAACCAGGAGAATCTGACCTTTTAAACGTACTGTATAGTGTTAGAAAGCAGACAGTGAGTGGAGGTTAGGCTGTAAACGAGAAACAGGAGAAAACCCTGGGGAGTTTAAAATCTCATTTCTCCCACAGCAGTGAAAAACTGCAAAGACTACAAGGGCAAGTGAAGTATTTGTCTTAACACTGAAGTTCTTACAAAACTCCTTAAGGTGGTTTTTCTTCACTGTGTCCCAAGGAGATATACTGGCACGAACACATTGTTTCAGGATAACCGAGCCTTAAACCTCACTGTGTAATTTGGTGTACTTGCTATCTAATAGAGGCAGAGGGGAGGAGGGGTGAGGGGGGGGGGGGGGATTGATTCAGTTGAGTACATCTGATTATCTTGTGTGTCAATTCATGTACTGGCACACTGACTCCAAAATCGATTTAGTTATTTAATTTATCTGTTTGCATTTAAGGTGGTTGGCGGCACGATGGCTTAGTGGTTAGCACTGTCGCCTGATCTCCAGGATTTGTGGGCATGGAAATTGCATGTTCTCCCTGTGCTTGGGGGTGTGGGGGGGGTTTCCTTAGCCGTTCAAGCTAACTGGCGTTCCCAAAATGCCCGTAGTATTTGAATGTTAACTGGAGGTCCTGCCATGATCATACTACATACAATAGTCACTATTGGCCTCAATGGTCCCTAGTTGGACTTCAGAGGTTCATATGGATGGATTTAAGGTGGAAAAATGTTGCCTTTCCTCTGCAATCACCATAATGTGTTCTAAATAACACGCATATTTGTGTTCTAAACTATCCATACATTGGCAGGCAGCACAGCATACTTTGTGGTAGGAGCAAATTATTTGCTTTTTGTAAAAAATAAATAAATAAATAAAAAATCAGCATACAGTGAAACCTTGGATTGCGAGTATTTTGCAAGATGAGCCACATTTTTTTAAAGCAATTTTAACGTGATAAACAAGCGAGGTCTTGAAATACGAGTAGTCCATATGCTTTGTCTGCCGAGCGTCACGTGATCACAACCGAGCCAAGGGTCCTCCTCTCTCTCGCGCTATAGGATTGTGGGTAATCGTCTCCGATGCTGAGTCTCAGTGTGCGTGTCACTCGTATAGTCACACCAGCCACGATTCTTTTCAAAGGCAGAGTGCAGATTAATATTTTGTACTAATTATTTTTATATGGATATTTTTGGGCTGTGGAACGAATCATCAGAGTTTCCATTATTTCTTATAGGAAATTTGCTTTGATGTACAAGTGCTTTGGGTTACAAGCACACTTCCAGAACGAATTAGCATTTAACAGACGACCTTATCTGGAGCGACATTACATTTCTATCTCAATATACATGTGAGTAGTGAAGGGTTAAGAGCCTTGCTCAAGGGCACAAAAGTGATAGCGTGGTGGTGCTGGGGTTTGAACCTGAGACCTTAACCACAGAGCTTTATATAAACCCCCCTAGTTTATATAAATAATAAAATGCAAGTCTGATTTGCATAGCTTGAGTAACTTCAGAATTCAGAATTTTCAGACTAGATGATGTGTGTTTTTGAGTTGTATTTCCACTGTAACTGTGATCAGAGAAATAACTGCAAATACTGTATATAGGAATCCTCCTTTCCTGGAAGGAAAACTAGAATGCTAATACTTTTCATCCAACCACTTTACAGCACTAATTGAGAGAGGCCAGTCTGACCTTAGGTTAATGAAGAAGAAAAAAAATACTGACCCCTGTAGCCTGTTGGCGTTTGTCCATTCTGTTGTGTTATTCTGCTGATTGCTGACTTTTAAGCATGAGGACAAACAAAAAAAAAAAAGTCAGCCATTTTGTTTGGAGGTCAAAAAGTCCCAGCGTTACGGTCGGCCACCACTTTACGACATGCCAGCTGCCACGAGTGCCTGCATTTAATGTGCTGACAAAAGTGAAATATAATTAATGCGACCGCCGGCTGCGCGGGCTGAGTCACCGCTGCAGTCGCTGAGCTCATTTCACTGTAGGAGTCAATGAGGCTGAAGACGAATGATTTCTCATTGATGTGACAATGGGCAGGGAGGCTTAGCGCAATATTGCAAACGTTTGTAAAAAGGGACGAAAAAACCGAAGGTCCCAGAGGGCATTTTTATTTTCATTTAAAGTGTTTGTAAAGGAGGGCTTGAGTTGGCTGTTCAGTTTCATTTAAATCCATATGTGTGGAGAGGTCAAACAAACGCATTGACTCGGGTTGTTGTTGTTATTAATTGAACGTCATGTTTTTTTTTTTGTTTTTTTTTTACACACCTACATAGCAGCATTTAGCTTGAATGCATTCGAAAGTTTGAATGAAAAAAGGACATTATGTATAAAGAATGTAATCAAGTCAAAACATATATAAAATGAAAAGGGTTTCCTCCAGGAACTCCGGTTTCCTCCCACAGTCCAAAGACTGATTAGGACAGATTAGGCTAATTGGTGTTCTCAAATTCCCCATAGTGTGTGAATGAGTGTGTGTGTGTGTGTGTGTGTGTGTCCACCCATGGTGTGTACTCCACCTTGTGCCCAAAGTGTCCTGGGCTAGGCTCCAGGCTTCAGTATAAGCGGTAATGAATGTGTTTACTGTTAAAATGTAAACTGATTAATTTCTTATTTCTACTTATTTCTGCTTCAAACCTCAAACTTAGAAGCTTTTTATCACTCCTATTTTCAGCTCTGTCGTAATGAAACAGCGGGATAGTTTAAATGTTGGTTGGATTTGTCTTATGTTACTGTATGTACAGTAAGCATGCAGAAACTAATTACTACAGTATAATGATTTTCATATGAATAAATACATTTCCACCAGCTTCCAAATACAGCTTTGTAAATCAGATGATTTATAATGGTAGAGACAAGTAAACATTTGGTCATTACCTGCGGTAAACAGTAAGAATGGCTTCATTTAATGAGAAATACGTATCTTGATGTAATAATGGCAATAACTTTCACACTTCTTCTCCTGGGTCATTACAGAACAATTTCCATTTTAAGTGCATTTCGCTTTCCGAAATAGAAGTGAAACCCGGTGCAAACCAGACAATTTTTACTTAAGACAGTAACAGTAATGTGATTTATAAGAATATAAAATACAAAAAAAGGAAAATAACAAGGTAACAGCAATGAGTATTATATTACCCCCCTGACATTACAGGTTATATTTAATACAAGAAATACAACGACTTGCAATAAGGGCGATCTCGCCAACTCTCTCTCTCTCTCTCTCTCTCACTAATACTTTTTTTCTAAACTAATTTCCGGAGTCTAGACCTGAGTAACTGAAGCAACCCCAGATCATAACACTGCCTCCAGAGGCTTATACAGTGAGCACTATGCACGATGTGTGCTTCGCTTCATGCACTTTCCTTCTTACCCTGACTCGCCTAGCGATCTGGTATAGGATCAGATCACATGACCTTCCATTGCTCCAAAGTCCAATCTTGATCCTCCTTAGCAAGCTAAAGCCTTTTTTAAAATTCTCACTAACAAGTGGTTTTCTTATGGACACACAGCTGTTTAGTCCCAAACAGTGAGCGCTCATCACATTGTGATTTACTTCGCTTGACACACACACACAAAAAAAAAAAAAACTACTTGAATACAAGGGGCGTTCAAGTCATACCAGAACTTGTGATGAAATTCCTGGTGAATGAAGGCGTACAACTGATTGACATTTACAGAAGACTTCAAGCACAGTATAATGATGAGACTCTTAGCTGCAGTAAAACATTTGGACTGTGCAAACATTTTAAAGAAGGCCGTCCTTCCATGAACGACGATCCTGGCCGAGGTGGAAGAGACGCATCTGCTGTAGCCACAATCATTCACCAACACCACTTGCACATTAGCACCCAGCTGGGAGTTACTGCCACGCCCCTCATACAGTCCTGCACTTGCTCAAAGCCATTTCCACGTTTGGTCCATTTGAAGGAGTTTCTGTTAGTCCAGCGTTTCAGATATAAAGCATTCCGATCAAGGGAAAACTTTCTACCTTGATGCTATCCAAGCACTAGTGAAACTCTGGGATAGAGAAATTGGGTTTTTCCCGATTTTCTCCCTAATTTAGTCGTGGCCAATTCCTCCCCGTCACTAGGGGGCTCCCACATTAAGGCTACT
>JAQMYG010000035.1:4378425-4391990 GCA_030014215.1 Clariallabes teugelsi
AAAAACCCAACCACACACACACACACACACACACTATATATATATATATATATATATATATAATGCAGGCATAACATTATGACCACCTGTCTAATACTGAGTAGGTTCCCCGTCTGCCACCCTAACAGTGATGAACCTTTCAATCACGACCAACATTGACCTTTTCCCTAGCTCTCCTACTGTATCAGACTACACGGGCCAGCCTTCACTCCCCATGCGCATCAGTGAGCCTAGGCCACCAATGACCCTTTCGTCAGTTCATCGGTTTTCCTTTCTTGGATCACTTTTTGGTATGTCCTGACCCCCGCAGACCAGGAACATCCCACAAGAGCTCCAGTTTTGGAGTTGCTCTGACCCAGTTGTCTAGCTGTCGCAATTTGACTCTTCTCAAGCGTATATATCTCATTATATCCCACTCACTTCCAGCCTCCACTGCGCGCAAGTGAACTTTTTTTTTTTTTCCTGAAGTTGATGTGTTGGAAGGAGAAAAAATGGGCAAGCATAAGTATATGAGTGATTTTGTCAAGGAGAGAATTGTGATGGCGAGAGGACTGGGTCAGAGCAACTCCAAAACTGCAGCTTTAAACTGAATTCAAATATTGGGTTTAAATAACCTAAAAAAATATTCAATAAAATTATAATTTTTAATAAAATTACAAAATAATCAATCTGTTCTTGTTGTTTCTCTTAAATCTATGCACATTAAGGCTATATGGCCAAATGTATGTGGACACATGACTATTACACCCATACATTGTTCTTCTCCTAAAGCTGAATGCAGAAACTTCTCAAAAATAGCTGTCATCCAGCTTCAGTTGCAGTTTCCGTTCACTAAAATGAAAAGATCCAAAACGTGTTCCAGAATGACAACCTGCACAGAGAAAACCCGGTTTGCTTAAACTTGCACAGGAAAATCCTGAACGCCCACACACAGCCCACAAAAACACAGATCCCTGACAAACATCAACACTAACTAAATGAACACATTTACGATGAACTGGAACACTGAGTGAACCCCAGGTGCTTTTTTATAGGAGTATGACCACAAATCCCTCCAGCCACATCCCATAATCTAGTGGAAAATTAAAAAATCCTAGCCTTCTTAGAAAATCTGAGGTTATTATACTGTAACTAAAATCTGACATACGTACAGTGTTTGGCAAGAAAGGTGTGATGGTGAGGTCAGGTGTCCACGTGCTATTGTCTGTAGAGTGTATAATGGAACAGTTAGTGAATGTTATTTATTGATTTTCTATTCTTATGCTGTACAGGGTTGCGAGAGGCCTGGATTATCCCAGGAGACTTCAGGCACGAGGAGGGTTACAGCATGGACAGGGTGACAATCCATTTCAGAGCAGACATACACATACACTCACTGAATATGGGCAATAATAGCCTAATAATAGGCAATAATCTGCACTCGGAGGAAACCCACCAAGCTCAGGAAGAACATGCACACAGAACCGAGGTGAGAATAGAACCTTCATAGGTACGAGGCCACAATGCTAACCACTACACCATCTAATGAATGTCCAGTTTGTCTAGCCTTTCTTATTGGTAATAAACCAAGATGCCATGCCAGTGATCTTTTTTTTTAATCCTCAAGAATATTCTACAGAAGCATGCCTTAGACTACACAATTTTTTGTCAAGACTGACTGAAAAAATTTTAATGACCTGCTTGCTAAGAAACTTTTATTATTTATTTGATAGGTATTCCATTGTGTTCTGCTTAGTCCAGGACATTTGATATCAGATTTTTTGTATCTTGTAGTTTGTGCCCTTAATGTGCTATTTTTTGAAACTCAACGTGAGCAAGAGAGCAAGGAGAAAATAAATGTATTTATTTATTTATTTATATAAACCGAAAACTAAAAGTGATTCTAATTTATCTTTTGGATTTGTTTTTCATTTTTCTTCGATATTTTTTCCCATGCCATATCGCACCCTCTGCTCTGTCACACAACAGCTACACTAAGGGTAAAGGCTAGCACATGCTTTCTCTGAGACATATGAAGACAGCCACCACATCTTTGTGGTCGTGCTGTGCATGCTCTGTCACAGAGCAGCTGAACATTCTCAGAGTAAAGCACTATCTGTCCTCTTCTAAACCGAGGGCATTCTACTGATCCTTGGACTGACAGGGGAGAAAGATTAATGCCATGCTTCCCACCTAACAGAACAGCCTCTTGGTCTCCTGGCCATGGATGACTGTTCAAAAATATAACCTTAACAAATACCAGAACCATACAGTATACCATATATCACCATATACAATAAAAATACAGTAGTATTCAAAAGTTAGTACCCCCTTTTTTGTTAAACTTCATATTCAATGGGGTAGTGGTGGTTTAAAGGATCAAGGCTGTGGGTTACTGGGTTATTGGATTACTGATCGGAAAGCTGTAGTGCCGCCAATTTGCCATTATTGATTGCTTGAACAAGGCTCTTAACCCTATCTGATCCAGAGGCACTGTATCCTGGCTGACCCTGCACTCTGACCCCAGCTTCCTAACTGGGATATGTGTAAAAATAAATGAACAACGATGAAAAACGTATTTCTTTTTTTTCCACTTTTTTCATTCATCTTCTGTGCTGCTTATCCTATACAGGAAGACTGGAGGCTATTTCATGAAACACCTGTCACAAGTGCTACACCCCGGGCAGGATGCCAATCCATCGTAATTCTTTTTTTCACCTTGAAATCATATATTTAACAAAAATGAAGCCAAAAAGAAAAAAACATGTGCGCAATACAGGATGTAAGAGGGTAAGTTGTAGTTAGGTGTTGCTAATCATCAGCGCTTAATTAATTGATCATCAGCAGGTGTGCAGATCTCTACAAAAGCAGAAGTTTTGGCAGTTTGCCGATTTGGACTATTCAAGTGTATGTTAACACAATGCTAGGAGGGAAAGATTGTTGCTGCTCATCAATCTGGAAAGGGTTGTATGAAATAATTTCTAAACAATATTGAGTTCAACATAAAGTTAAAAATTGTGGAAAGCATTAAAGACAGTTGCCGGTCTTTCCAGGAGAGGAGGTCCCAGCACATTCATTCCAAGGTCAGACCGTGCAATGCTGAGAGAAATATAAAAATCAAGAGAGTTACGTCTCAGACCCTACAGACCTCACTGAGAATGTTAAATATTAAATACAGCACAATTAGAAGAAGACTGAACAGGTATGGTGTGTTTGGAGGGGTTGCCAGGAGAAAACTCTTCTCTCTTAAAAAAAAAAGAGGTTTGCAAATATACTGTACATCTGAAGTGGATTTGGTCTGGAGAATCGGAGGGAATGTGGTGCTGTGCGGAGTGTGACTAGAGCTGAGAGGTATGTGAGTGCTGGGCCGTTTTTAGCTTTGTAAGCAAGTATCAAGGTTTTGGTTTTGATGCGGGCAGCTGCAGGAAGCCAGTTGAAGTGGAGTTGTGTGGGAGAACTTGGGAAGGTTGAAAACAAGACGTGCAGCTGCATTCTGGTTCATCTGCAGAGGACGAATGGTGGACAGAGACTGAGACAGACCTGCCACGAGCAAGTTGCAGTACTTGAGTCTTCAAACAACAAGGGACTGAACAAGGACTTGAGTAGCCTGTAAAGAAAGAAATGGGTGAATTCTTCTGATGTTGATGTATGGATGTGATGTCTGATGTAAAGAAGAAATCGACAAGAGCGAGTGAGGTTAGCAATGTGAGGGGAAAATGACAGCTGATTGTCCAGAGTTACCCCAAGATTGCAGGCAATGGCTGAAGAAGTGATCCGATTGTTGTCCAGGGAGATTACAAGGTCTTGACCAGGGGATGAATCACCAGAGATGAACAGCAGTTTGGTTTACTCAGATTGAGTCCAGGATGAAATGTCTGCCAGACATGCTGAGATCCTGTATCTGAAGAAGGAAAGGAGAAAAAAAGTTGCATGTCATCTGCATAACAATAGTATGAAAAGCTGTGTGAGGATTTGACCTTACCAAGTGACCGGGTGCAAAGGGAAAACAGGAGGGGACCAAGTACTGAGCCCTGTGGGATACCAGTAGAGAGTCAGCATGAGGCAGATGTGGATCCCCTCATACGACCTAGGTAGAAAGCAAACTATTACCATGCCGTTCCAGTTCCTGGGAGGCCAGCGTTTCAGATGTGAAGCAGGTGTCTGATGCTATCCACGCAGGCACCAGATGGTATCCAAACACTAGTTAAACGCTGGGATAATTGCATTAGTGTAGCAGGGGATTATACAGAGTTTTTTACTCTAACATCTGCATTTTCATACTACAGTAAAACAATGTATATATATATATATATATAATTTTTTTTTTTTTTTTTTTTTTTTCAAACTTAAATATAAAAATTAAAGATAAAGAAATTTTTAGCATATTGTACAACCCTGATGAGTGCACAGAGGACCACTAAAAATTAGGGGGATAAAGTGATTTTAGTTTTAGGAAGATGCTTTCCTCAATGTACAGTAATGTAAAAAAAAGTCTTAAGTCATCCAAATGTCTTCATATTACAGTAAATTGAATGAAATTATGTAAAAAAATGGGAACAAGTGTTTTACTGTGACAGGCTGAAAAAGTGCCTTAACATATATAAACCTTCTTTTTTTTAACAACCTCGGCAGCAACCTCATTTCCCCTCTCATCTGTTCCAACCACTCAGCATTCAGCATCACCAGTATACTAATCACCAGCCTGATCATCTGCCATCATCTGCACCTGTTTCTTACTGGTTCAAGCTTTTAAATTTGATGTTTTTATGCTTCAGTGATTCAGTTCATTGGTCATTGTGTGGGTTAACAAACAAAAAGCATTCCTCTGAACTGGTCAGTTACAGGGACTGGACTGAGAATGACTGGCAAAAACATGTGAAAAAAAATGAGAGCCAAATAAGTCCTTCAGGAAGCCTGCAAACTATTCCTCAAGCCTGTCTGGCTCTTTGGAAGCAACGTGAAAAAATGAGGGGGAGGCACAAGACTTTTGCACAATACTAGATATAAAATAGACCAAAAGACGTTGGCACAGTAGGCCTTTTTCCTTATATAACATTTATAATTAATGTATTTTGTTTTTATTATTTTTTTATTATTATATTTTGGACCCAGGATGACTTCAAACCTTGCCAAAGAAGTTGGAATAGAAACAAACATACAGGTAATACCACATGACATTTTTTTTCCTTTAGGTTCAGTAGTCTGTCTGAGAATTCAGTTTTAGTAGAAATGTAGATAAGCCTTCCAGAACAACATGTTTAAAATAAAGGTGGCACGATGGTATAGTTGTTAGCACTGTCGCCTCGCACCTCCCAGGGTTTAAAATCTCAGCTCTGCTCTGTGTGTGTGTGTGTGGAGTTTGCATGTTCTCTCTGTGCTTGATGGGTTTCCTCCGCGTACTCCGGTTCTCTCCCACAGTCCAAAGACATGTGGTGTTGAATAATTGGAATTTCAAAATCAACTGTGTGTGTGCGTTCTTTTGTTCCCTATAATCGATTCACATTACATTCAGAAGTGCCCTGTCTTGGACAGACTCACACCTATGAATCATCTAAGTCAAACAGCCTGAGTGATAGTACACTGATCAGCCATAACATTACAGTACAAAACATTAAACACAGGGTCCTGTGGGTTTCTCTTGTGCCACCGGGGCAGGTCCAGTCCCTCGAAGCATGACTCCACAGGATCTCTGGTGGGTGTGAATCGGACTTGTTTGTCTGGTGCTTCTAGGGAGTTTGGAGGCCGGGTCAGCAGTCTTGGGCTCTTTGCCTGCTGGGCTCCCCGTGTGGTGGTCTGTGGTGCACTGGGAATTCTGGTGCCTTTCTATTGTCTTTTTTGTGGGATTGGGTCTTTAGTCCCAGCGGGCAGGGGTGAGCGTTGGGTGCCCATGATTCTTTCACCAGTTTACTAGTGTGTATATATAGTGGATAATCAATATTAATGTGTTATGGTTATGTGATATAAATGTTATGGTTGATGTGTGTATCTGTTGTTTGTTTGCATTTTGCATCATTGCATTTTCAATATTTTTTCTGTTTTTTGCCTTAGTCTGTTTAATTCCTATTGCGTTTTGATCCTCTGTGCTTGGATGTGCTCCGGTTTCAGTTTCTTCATTAAAGCATTTGCTTTATATCACCTGCAAGTGTCTCTGCCTCTCTGTCTTTCCCATGACAAACTCCCTGGAGTATTCATCAGTTCCATACTTGCAAGTCTGAAACTTGTAACCACACACAGTACATTCCTCAAACTTTTTCTTAGCAGGTAGCTTTCCAATTCGTCTCACTGTAGTTACGGAATAACCGGAATTCTAACAGAAATCCATGAATAGTAATAAGGACGGCAGCGTGGACGGCTTGCAGGTTCAGGACTGCTGGAGAGATCGTTTCATTTTCTATACTGTATATATACTGTACTGTATATATGTATGTTTATATGTATCTTCGACACAGCCGTGTATCGAACACGACAGCAAACGCTGCCTGAAGAACTGCATGTTCCAGGATTTATGCAAAGGATGGAAATGAGGTTTTAGCGTATACACTCCATGTGGTTTCTCTTTCAATCCCACTCCACATCCTGCTTTACAATTACTAATTTTCCCAGTATGGAGGGTCATTATGTAAGTAATAGGGCTCGAAACTCAAAGCAGCAATATTCCTCATTTAGAATGGTGATGGACATTTGAGATGAAAAAAACAACAACAACATTAATTATAAACCAATTGCTATTCAATGAAGAGAAATGGATTCTATTTAGCTTATTTTTTGCACGTAGATTATTTCCTGAATGAAGAAAAGAATACCATTTGAATAGATGAAGGCATAAAAGCAACCCATTATCTGTAAACACATGACAATTTTTTTTTTATTACTTTAACAAATTACAGGAAATCAGTTCAAATGACAGGTTTGTCTTTTGTGTCACTTAAATAAATAATAATCTTGTTAATTAAAGGCTTTTTTTTTTTTTTTTGGTAAAACATTTGTATAGCATGCTGTGAGCACCCAGGTGAGATTCAGCATTGGCTTTTTTTTCCACCGCCAGGCTCCGTCTGATTGCTTCCTTGCACATCACATTTTCTTTTGCTGTAAAAAAGAAAACAAATCCTAGTCACAGACTCACACTAACAGCCATGCTCTTCATTAATTCATTCATCTTCCCACCGCTTACCCTGTACAGAGTGGAGAGAAGCCTGGAGCCTATCCCAGGAGACTTCAGGCACAAGCCAGGGTACATACTGGACAGGGTGCCAATCCATCACAGGGCACACATGCACACATTCAAACACTATGGCCAATTTGAGACCAGCAATTAGTCGGACCTGCATGTCTTTTGACTGTTGGAGAAAACCCAGCATGATGGGGAGAACATGCAATCTCCACACACACATACCTGAGTCAGGACTCGAACCCTTGTCCCTTGAGGTGTGTGGCCACAGTGCAACCCACTATGGCACCATACCGTCTACCACTACGGAACAAATGCTATGGTAATGTTTCTTGGTATCACAGACATCAAAACGGTCATTTAAAAGTAAATAAGCAGTTAAAAAACAGCAGTTCAGTTGTATGTGCTGTCAGCCTATGCCTCCAGAGTTGGGGGTTCGAATCTCTCTTCTGGGTCATGTGGTGTTTATATGCTTTCCATATGCTTGGTGCTTTTCCACAGGTTATTCCAGTCTCCTCCCACAGTCCAAAGACATGTGTAATAATGTACAGTAATGGGAGTGTTGGTGTGTGTGTGTGTGTCTGTGTTTGTATGTCTACGGTTATGCCCTGAAATGCCACCCTTGGAATAAGTTCCAGGCCCCTTGCGACAATACTACACAGGAAAAACAGTACAGACAATGGATGGATGGATGGATGGATTGATGTCCCACTTAGTAACAGGATCTAAAGATACAGACATTCTAAATGTTTTCAGTCAGTCTCACCACCGTTACACATTACACTCTGATTAGAATCTCACTCACTCAGCGTCTATAACGCTTCATCCTGTATAAATGGACGCGGCGGGCCTGGAGCCTATCCAGGGAGACTTGGAGGATGAGGAGAGGTACATCCTGGACAGGGTGCCAGGGTGGATTTCTTTAGGATAGAAACTAGAGGCATGTAATATGTTGGTATACAAACCAGTCGACATTCCCAAATGTGGTATGTAAAAACAAAAATTTAAGCACTTCACACAATCAAAACATTTGAAGCTCTCCGGTCTTTATATAAATTTCAAAGGAATAAAAGGAAAATATAGGGAAAAATAAATGTAGTTCTATCTTGGTCCGAAAGTGATTTCGCATTGGACGCCTCTAAGGAATGTTTCTTATTGATCAGCTCTTTCTCATTATTACTGAAGTTCACATTTGTGATGTTTACTGAAAGTCCATCATCTCAATCCTGCTTGTTGGATTTGAAGATGTTCCACTGCGTTCTTTTGCTTGTCTTTCTCAGCTGTTCTCAGGTGTGCTGTGGTTTCTGTTCACGGGAAAGAGGGTCTAAAAAATTCTCACCAATTCTGTATTCAAGACATTGGAATGACATACACACCTCTTCGTCTCTGTGTTGTGTTGCTCCCCGTTGATCTGCTTTGTTTTGTTTGTCTTACTGTGTATCACTCTTTAACCCATGACTATATATTTTTATTTTTTTAAAAGCCAGAATTTCTCACTTTTTTACTTCTTTCTTACAGTTGATGGTTTGTTTCCTAGAATCCTCACAATCAATTGAAACAATTTTAGGCTAATTATTGAATGCTGCTTTACAAATGATTCAAATGCCTACAAAAACTAATCATAAATGTGAAATAGTGTGAATGTAGTTACACTGAAAAAAAAAAAAAGGAATTTGATTTGTAGAACCTGACACTAAGGACGACATGGTGGTGTAGGGCTTAGCACTTTCATCTTGCACCTCCAGGGTCCGGGTTCGATTATCCCGTCTGTGTGTATGGTGTTTGCATGTTCTCCCTGTGGTTTTTCTCCGGCTACCCCGGTTTCCTCCCGCAGTCCAAAGACATTAAGTTTCTGATAATTGGTGTGTCCAAATTGCCCATAGTGTGTGTGTGCCCTGTGATGGATTGGCACCACTTCCAGGATGTACCCCGTCTGGTGCCCTAAGTCTCTTGAGATAGCACCCCCCCTATACCCCCCCCCCAACTACCCTGTACATAAGATAAAGTGGTATAGACGATAAGTGAGTGAGTGAACCTTACACAACACTGCAAAGCTAAATAATATTATATTGTTAAACAAGCATTGTTAAACACATTTTTAAAATTTTATAAAATTAAATACAAATAGTAAAGCTTGTGTTACTTGAGACCTCGACTGCATGACCGTGGTGATTTTCTCCACCTCAGTATGTCGGTCCTGTGGGCGAGGGAAGGGTTGATGATGTCAATTCACATACAGTACAGTATGGGTCGGTGGAACATTAAACTGATGTAATGGTAAGAGCTATGGACGTGCTGCTTTCTTGCTTTGTATTGGCTTTTTTGTTATGGAACGTTAGTTGCATGATCATCTGTCTTCAGATTTAGTTTTAGCTCTGGTTTTACTTGTGATAAAATGTCTTTTAAATGAATTCATAAAACTCACTGACATTTACAGAAGACTTCGAGCACAGTATGAACAGTGATGAGACTACAGTAAAACGTGAATAATGCGAACGATTTAAAGAAAGAAGGTCGTCCGTGAATGACGGTCCTGGCTTAGATAGTCCGGAGCCCACTGCTGTTGTTCCCATGAACATTTCAGTGAGTATCGGGAACTCCTGATCCTTAAAGATCAATGGAAACCTTGTCACCACCTTCCGGGAAGAGACGCATCTGTCTGTGGGAACCGTGCACACGATCATTCATAAACACCACTTGGACATTACAGGAAATCAGCTGGGAGTTATTGCCTTATCCTTCGTACAGTCCTGACCTCGCTCCAAGACATTTCTGCAAGTTTGGGCCATTAAAGGAGTTCCTGGGAGGCCAGCGTTTCAGAACACAATCGCGAAGCAGACAGAACACAATCAAACATCCTGGTTTGACTTGAAAAAAGAAAAGACTTAAAAGAAATGAGGAAAAGAAGTTTGGAAGAATTGATTTGTGCACTATTATCTATTCAAATCAACCAGATTTTACTATTGACATAATGCTATTTTGCATTTCATGAGTTCATTTTTGATTACATATACAGTACAAATACTGTAGTATAAACATAATTTCAGCTACATATTACATAGTTTACAATACTATCAAACACTGCTCGATATAATTAAACTAATATGACTTAAAAAAGCAATACAGTAAGTGAATGTTATTAAACCTAATATTAGACAAATTAATTGATGCAACCATTTGACAAAAAAACAATTGTTCCATCTTTAAATATTTGTATTTGTTCATTTCAGATAACTTATTTGAAAGATATTTCTGTAAGGTGTATAGTGCTGTATCTCTGGCCGCTGGGTAAAAATATATATTTTCTTTTCAGAAAGATGAATCCTCTTCTATCCTCCAGTAGTTTCTGGGATATTATGACCTCAGTATTATAAG
Source organism: Clariallabes teugelsi (assembly GCA_030014215.1). NCBI lineage: Eukaryota > Metazoa > Chordata > Actinopteri > Siluriformes > Clariidae > Clariallabes > Clariallabes teugelsi. The sequence goes on from JAQMYG010000035.1 coordinate 4,388,948, forward strand.
GTACTGAGGTAAGAACGAACTGGAGACAGAACCTTATAAGGTCACAGTGTGTCCGCTTACAGAGTTTCACGCATATCAGGTGTGCTGGAGGGGGGAAAAAATGGGTCATGCACGGGTTACGTTATTCTTGATATTCTGGTGGAAGGAAAATGGCTGTCTTGTGGCTGCCTGACCCAAATCTGCTCCCGTCGATGCCAAGCACTCGGAAAGTTCTCGGCTTAGCGGCTGTAAGGAAGCTTTGCAGCGCTCGTCTTAGACAGATATAATCTACTGTCATTCCTGAGGACTTGACTCCTCCTTCACTTAAACCTGCCAGGAGAAAATGTGTTTTTTTTTCTTCTTCTTCTTCTTTTTTTTCCCTTTACTTGCAGTTCATTCGGTTTGTTTACGCTGTATGTCAATTTCTATGAACGGAGCTCCAAAATGTTTGAAATAAATTAGAGTTAGAGTGAGGATCTGGCTTCAGACACACAGTTTTTTTTTTTCTTCACCACTGTTCCATTTTAAACTCCCTTTTAAATAATTTAGAAAAGCAGAGCAGAGAGCTGGTTTACAATGAATTAAGAGGGTTTGTGGTGCAAAGCATGTTGGTAAAGCTGAAGTAAGATTATGTAGTGTATGCACGTAGGAATGCGAACTCTTATAATTGTAAAAATATTGCTGTTATAATGAAGAGATGCACTTAATAAGTGAGGGAAAATAAACTGTTAAAAAGCCATGTGGTACATCAAGGTTCATTTTAAATTGAAATTAATTGCCATATGAATACATAACATAAAAATGAATGTTAATTATGTCCACAGTACAGTTGTGATTGTGGCAATATTCAATTTAATTGCAATTATTTTTTTCTTTTTAAGTGCTATTTTAATTTTTATTATTTTTTGCATCAGAACGATTGCACAACTTTAATAGAATTTGGAGCACAAGGTTGCTTATCTTTAGCAGATGCCTTTGTTATGCCTCAAAAAAGCATCTGACTAATTTTCTGGATGGATATCCGTCCACTCTTCTTTGCGGAATTGGTACAGTTTGATTACATAGGTTGGTTTTCTTTAACAGACCCGATGCTTAAGCATTGTCCAAATTTTCGATAGATTTAAGACTCCAAAACTTAACGTTATTCTGCTTTATCCATTTCACAACCAGCTTCGATGTGTGTTAGTTTGAAGGCTTATTTTCCTACTGGAACACTCAAGTTTTAACCTTCCAGCTAAAGATTTGAGGGTTATGTTGAAGAATTTTGAGATTGATCCTCCATCATTACTCCATCCACTTTGTGCAATGCACCAGTTCCACAGCATCAATACAGCCCCATGCTTAACAGAGCTAGTACAGTGTGCTTGGGATTGAATTCCTCACCTTTACTCCTCCGAACATCAGTTCTTTCATGAGAACTTTCCTCCCAAAGGCTTTTTCTTTGTCCATGTGTTCGGCTGTAAACGTTATTCAGGCTTGAACATGTCAGTTGTGGAGCAGAGCCATCTTTCTTTCACAGCAGCCTTTCCTTACATGGTTATCTAACACAATAGACAGTAGCCATGTTTACTGTACATGACGTTGTGTTAGTCAGACTAAAACAAGTATTTTAAAGTAAATACAAATATGTTAGTGTGACTGCATTTTCACTAAATTAAACTTCTTATAGTTGGACAAGCACACCAAGATAATGCAGGTGGGAGCCACCTCAGTACGATCCGCCTGCGCATGCTCTACAGTTTCTTCCATGGGTTTGACCCAGGAGACAAACGAAACAGTAGACAAAGCCAGTAACAATGCAGCAGGGTCACCTGCCTTTGGAGAACACCATAACCACAATGGACAGCATACTGTACATTGCATTTGTACAAAAAGTACAGCATGTAAGAAATGTACAGTGCTGTAAGTCTCACCAACATGCTACCAGTTTGCCACTACCTAAATTGTTTGTTGATTATTTTAATCTGTGATGTAATAGGGCTACAGTAGGAATACAAATCCAACAAGCTGAAAGGGGGCATATTGCCACTTACAGCGGTACCTTGGCATACAAACGTAATCCATCCAGTTGTGAGTTCTTAAGATGAAAAATAGTATTGCGAAACACATTTTCCCATAAGAACTAATGTAAATGTTTTTAATAAAAATATATTACCAATATTACCAATTTCCAACACTATAATTATTTCTTTGCATATAAAACAATCAAAACATTTAGAAATGACATGTAAATACAGTAAAATATAAAATAAATAGACATTAAACCCCAGTTAACCTTAATTTATGATTCCTCTTGGCACCAGCTGCTTAAAAAACAAAACCGAAAGTGTCTCCCTTTTCTTTGTGCTACCGTCCTTCAGAACATTCTTGAGATCCATGGTGCTGTGCCTTCACTAAATCTTTCACAAAATGCAAAAAAATTGCACACAAACGAGATTTGATTGGCCCGGACATTCACGCAACTTGACTGTTGTTCGGTTCAGCTTGGTTCGATCGCTCATATGACAAAAAGTTTCACATGCCGAGGCAAACTCCTCGGAAAATTTCAGTTTTTAAGGCACAAATTCGAGAGGTAGGGCATTCGTATGCCGAGGTACCCCTGTACTTTGATCAATAAGTTGATTCCCCTGCCGCGCTTGAATAACTGAATAAAGACAGTAATGCAATTAAATGGCCAGGTCAAGCTATAAATAAAGCTTGACTTGATTGTGGATCTAAACATAATAACTGACACTGATGTCCCGGCAGCTTCCAGTTCACAGCAGGCCTGTGCCTTGATGGTCTGAAACAATTTCCTCTTATCTCAGGATGACAGCTTGGGTCTTCTTCCAGACCTTGGCAAAAGGGTTACACCTCTCCTTTCACAAATTTATTCTTTGTTCTACCGCTGCTTGAATTTATCTACAAAAGACTTTCTTAACTTATGTAAATCTACCTTCCTCCCTGATTACGTGCGTTGGTCAGAGGTGGCAACCCCAGCTTTCATTTTCATTCATCTTCTATACCGCTTCATCCTCTATTCAGGGTCGCGGGGGCCTGGAGCCTATCCCAGGAAGCTTAGGGC
>JAQMYG010000035.1:4415168-4431381 GCA_030014215.1 Clariallabes teugelsi
TTTAATTATAGTTGGCCTTTTGGTTTCTGGAGCTTTTAAGTTCTTTAAGAATAGGAGAAGAACCAGACTCAACAGGGAACCCATCCTCATTTGGGTGATAACGGATAACAGGAATTGATCTGCAGTCATACTGTGTGTTAGGAGACTGGACTTACAAACTTTATGGCCTTCACTGAAAATTTGTAACTGCCAAGACTTTAGTGTAATGTACTTATATGCACTAGAATTTTGTTTGTTCATTTTGTTTAAATAAAATCGACAAGATGCCAAGTTTTTCCAAGATGACAATATTTTTCTTGTCAATAATCCAGGATTATTTTAACATGTCTAGCTAATTTCAGTCAGTATCTCTTCCACAACTGTAAGTCCCACCCCACTGAGTTACTATGGAAACATGGGATTTTAAGCAAACCTACTCCATTTGGTTAGTTTTAATTTTAATGACATTTTGATCGAAGCTTTAATCTTACAGAACCCTGTTAGGTGGCAACATCAAGCAAGGATGATACTTCTGCTTTAGAGTACACGTCCAGATTTGTATAGAATTTAATTATCTTGGGATTTGATTTTCCAACTTGTTTATGCCGTTAAAAAAAAAACTACAGTAATACATGACCTTTTTCTGATATTCTGCATGCAAAGGAGAAAGCACTTCCATCTAAAGAGCCATGGCTTACCCTTTCATCAAGAATGACACGAAAAGCATTTTTAATTACATGTCTACTATTCTGGGATGCATATTTTCATTAGCATCATTGATTTTCATCCTCAGTGGTGGGTGTAAAACTTTAATTTATTTATAGCATTCTTATTCATAGCATCACTAAATCATATTTCAGTAAGAGGATTATAAAAAAGAAAATTCTCAATATATTCAAACATTGTAGAAATTCTGTAGAGGGAAAAGTTTACGTGTTAAGATGTTGGGCTGAGTGACTGTTAATATTCTACAATTGATTTCTTACAGCAGGAGCAGCAAAAAGAAAACCACAATATACTGTATAAATGAACTAAGTACAGTATACTAAATAAAATGCAAAACTTACTTTTTAGTATTTTATTGGCCGGTGTTTAAACAAATCAAACAGATTTCCACCTACAGCATACATACAGTATGACCTCATATAATCACGAGACCCTTTTCTGGCTTGTTGCTCAACTCAGCCCTTCGTTAAGATGCAAAAAGGTACATAAAGCTAGACGATGTTAGCAGTTAGTGTCTAACTGCTAATGGCTAATCTAGTCTTCTTCAGCTCTTAGCTTTATTCTCTTTTCTATCACTAACTATTAACGAGGTTATTGTGAATTAACAATAACTTTCCCTAATTGTATTCACCAGATGGGGTGAGGGAGGTGGGAAAAGCCTGACAATGGAAGTGAACTGCTTGATAAGGGCCCAACCATGGACCTTTCCTGTCCCTGCATTCTGATTGGCTAGTAAAAAGCACTTCCACAAAGGGTCAGTTGAGGGTAGTTCATTTAAAGCTACAGCACAGACACTGAAACAGCATGTTTGGAAAAGGAGTGAAGCAGAAAGAAAATCAAGCAGCCAGATTATCAGACACATTTTGGAGACCTCTAAGACATATGCAAATAATGTAATATGTGTAATATGTGACAGTTACAAAATTACAGTTACAAAAATACATTCTTTGGTTATATGACATTAGAATGTTGGTTTTTGATCATATATATATATAATTTTTTAAATTATATAATGCATAATTTATTTTTTGCCATGCTGTTTCTCAATCTTTAATTGCTGAGGTGTTGCTTTTATTAACAGTATTTTATATCCATTGTATAATTAAATTTATTATTTAAGGCTGTTATTTAATAATTTGTCACTGTTGTGCTGAAATGGAGAAAGTATCTCTCTCATTCGCTGCCATGTTGCCTTATCATTTTATCTCGACTGCTGAGTCTTGAATATCATGTGTGTACACATGAACCTCAGTTGGCCAGCAAGTGAGTACGTGTTCAAAATGGATCCATAATTTTTAACAACTGCATGACAAGCGGGCGGCATGGTGGCTTAGTGTTTAGCATTGTCGCCTTGCACCTCCAGGGTCCAGGTTTGATTCCCGCATCGGGACTGTGTGCATTGAGTTTGCATGTTCTTCCCATGTTTGATGGGTTTCCTCCAACATGGATTAGTAGCCCATCAAGAGTATGCCCCGCCTCATGCCCTAAGTCTCCTGAGACAGGCTCTAGTCCCCATCGACAAGTTAGCCTGTAGAAGATAAAAAATCTGTTTTTATCTTCTAGATGATGAGTGAATGAGTGAGCGAGTGAGTGCTCCGAGTAGATCTGATGCTGTAAAATGACAAAATTAAAAGAGTGGCTTGAATCATTCTTTGAACCAATCCCACACTCACAACTTGATGTTCTATTTTTTAAATACTGGTGTCGTACAAAAATGAAAGAAAAATACTAACCATGTTTAGTTTTATATAATATCACATCATTAAATGTGTATGTAAACGTTACGAAGACCTAGCATGTACATCAAATCATCAATTATCACACTGATATGTAAAAAAAAAAAAAATAAATAAATAAATATATATATATATATATATATATATATATATATATATATAAAATTAAATGTTGTTGTTGTTGTTGTTGTTATTGTTGTTATTATTATAATTTTTTTTTTTTTTACTTTTAGTGTACCCGCTTCTGGTTTTCAGAAGACCTCTACAGTACAGCAACAGTATCAAGGCACTTAAAGAAACTAGAAGTATCATGGCTGAATTGTACCATGCTAGTCTGAGCATAGATTATGAGAGCTTTGCAGAAGGTCTGACATGGTGTTTCTTCTCCACTTCAGTTATTTCCAAACTCTATTCAATGATACTAATTAGTAATTCCATTTTCTAATCCACTTCATTGTTTCAATCCTTCTTGTTATCATCATCAGAGATTTAAACATTGACTAATTCATTATGTATAAACGAAAAATTATGCCCCAAAATGATTCTAGCCATCCTGCTAAAGCAGCCCTATTAATAAAAATGTCCCGGGTTGTCAGGTGACCTTGACAGGAAAGTGCTAAGTGCAGTACTGCAATGCAGGACTCGTTCATCTGTGTGCTACAGCTGTCTTTTCTTCTGTACCTCTGTTTACCTCTCCAGACTCGCTTGGACAGAAATGGCGCTCGACCACCCAGAAGAAGGTTGTGCCTGGCACTCGGCCCAGTCCACTCACCTCCATCTGCACGCACCTGTGTGGCTCAGTAGGATTAAATCTACCACAGCTTACCATATATCATCATTAAAGCCATAATAACAATGACTCCGTGTACGATTGGACCTGACCGCTGTTTCCTGGAACCCAGGAAAGACATTGTAGGCTTTCTTCTGCATAATCATATGAACTTTTTTTATTTATTCTTTTGGTCAGAGTTTCATTTATTATCCAATATAGCACTAGTTGTCAAACTCAGTCCTTCGGTGTTCAAGACTCCCCAAACACGGCCTTCAAAGAAGTCATTAATGTCTCGCAGTTAAATCGAACATTACAATGAAAAACAGCATCATCCACGGTGGCAAGAAGTCTTATTATACGACTATGTTGGCTTTTATGACCCACACTTCACCAGCCCACTTAATCACAGTCTTCAATATGATTAATTCCCAACCCCCTTCACCCTGGAGCACGAAACGCAACAAGCCTTGCATGGATGATTTCATACCTAATTACCTCGATTACCTCTGAGAGCTGGAAGAACTTGAATGCGAGTTGCTTCTCATTTATTCCACAAAGGTTCTGAATTCAAAGTCCATCCAGAAGTGCGTACAAATCCTCTTTATATTAATTAGAGTCAAAAGTTTGCATCGTGAAGTATTAAGTTTCACAGTTTTGATAGACCATGTGTAGAGAAACTTGTGGAACCACATTCTGTCATCCTTAGGGTGATGTTCTTAGCCGTACTCACTCTTGACCTTTCCAGCCATTCAGTGTACTGTATATTGCAACCTCCAACAAGATCATCCCAAACAGACAAGGCTTGCTCAAAAGGCATGATCAAAATGTTACGCTGTTGAGCCGACGCTATGTGATTTGGACCTTGCGTGAAAGGTTTCATGCCAGAATCACGAAGAAATTATTGAGGTCTTGACACCATCAATTGCATGTCACGGAAATGCAGGATTAATTGGATCAAGATGAGACAGATTTGTACAAATTGCATTAGTGTCAGTCTTTATTAAAGCTGAATAAAAACATAGCTGTGCGGTACTTCAGGCTGCTTTCTCGTCTTAAAATGACAGCATGACAGAATGATTTCACCCGCTCACCAACACATATCTGTAATTGCATGAAGAGCCACTGGAGCACATAATGCATTTCTTTTTCTCCAGGTAATATCCCTAGGTGCCAAAAACTGTTGATTGTCCAAGTCTTACCCCAGTGCTAGCCTCCTGGGTAGACCCCTTCAGAGTCACCTTACACACAGTGTAATTGGTTGCCATTGGTACAGATTAGTGCAAAATCCCTGCCAGAAAGGCAGGTTGGTGGTGTGTGTGTGTGTGTGTGTGTGTGTGTGTGTGTGTTTGGTTGTATTTGAGAAGAAAGCCTTTAAATTTCAGAGCATGCATTTAATCTGTTCTTTCTGACAATGTGGCTTCCTGGAGATACGCCCTGACAATCGCTCCCAAGGGTGGATGAGAGCACCATTAGTTGATCCAGATGTGTGAAGCTTGCAGCTGCTTCCCCTGCTTTATAACCATCCAGAGCTAGAATAAAAAGAAAAATAAGGAAATTCATATGCTTGTGCTAGCAAGGTTTTCTACTTGGGCTCATCATTAAACTTGAATTATGGGTAGATCTAGGAGTATGTCACCCATTTTGGTTCGCTTTGGATTAATTCTGTTATTTTATTGGCACACGAAGATATACACCAAACAGCCATAGCATTAAATCCTGACAGGTGAAATGAATAACATTGATTATCTCTGTACAGTGGCACCTGCCAATGGGTGGAATATATTAGGGAGCAAGTGAGCAGTCAGCTCTTTCCTGGAAGCAGGAAAAATGGGCAAGCGTAAGGACCTCGGCAACTTTGACAATACCCAAACTGAGATGGTTGGACAGCTTGATCCAAAAACAAAAATTCTCTCTAAACGGCATGTCTTGGTGGGAGCTCCTGGTAAGCTGTGGTTAGTAGTAACAAGTGTGGTAAAAAGTGGTACAAGGAAGAACAACCACTTGACCTGTGACAGGGTTACGGACACTCAAATTGAACAAAAGCTCTTTCACAGTTTGAGTGCTGGAATATTCCCATGCTTTTATTGCCCAACTTTTGATCACTTTTCTTCCACTAAATTGACGGTTCCAGTAATTTAACATATCTTTAGTTGTTTTCTTTGCTTGATGCAGCCCAATAATTTGACTCTTTTCAAATGGTGAGTAAATGACTAACGTGAGAACTCATTTCCCCATTATAAACTATAATAAAGAATAGCTAGCAAAATGTCAGAAGTACGTATATACAGTACTAGTAGTGTTGTTAAATGAAAGTGGAATGAATAAGTGGAATTTGGAGGAAATCTTTAAACATTAAAAAGATAGAATAGATCATGTAGTTGAGATACAGTACATGCAGCTTAAGCATGTCAGAACAATGTACATGATTACAATCTTAGACTATATTAATAGTCTCACTAGTATGAAATAGCGATGCTGACAGGAAAACGTCCGCTTATTTCCATTCGTGATGACATTCATGCTGTGGCTTGAATATATGTTATACTGTATCTGAATATCTATATATGAATATCTGTTGTGTGTTTTGAGAGAACTAATGATATTTGAGTTGAAGTTTCATTGATGACTCTCATGACTTGGCATAAGCAGCTATGGTCCATTCTGTGCTAGCTTGTTAGCATGGAGAGAAAGCATATTTCTTAGCATTCAGATACTGTACTGTTAGGAATTTTGCTCCATTCATGGCAAGTTTTTTAAAAACTATTTAAGAACTATTCGAGAACATGTGTATTGTTTTACTATAATAGAGCCAACGTTTACATTTCACTAATGTTGGTTAACTCTATGTTTCGGTAGCTAGCTAATCAATATGGAGCAGTGCTGGCTCAGTGTATAAAGGCTCTGAGTTACTGGTCAGAATTTACTGGGTAGCAGTTTGAGCCTCAGGGGTGCCAGGTTGCTGCTGTTTGGCCCTTAAGCCTCCATGTGACGAATAAAGGATGAACCTAACTTATGCGGAGCAGTTCCCAAAAGTTTTTTTTTCTTTTCTGACTAGTCTGTCTTTGTTAATCTCTCAGGGTTGTCTAGATAGAGTCCGTTTTAGGTTTTCTAGTGGTTCTGTACATTACAGTTCACTCCTGGGATCCAGTTCACATGTTTCAGATTTCCCTCTGCCTTATTATTCCCTGAACCATTATTTGAGTCATGGGCAAATTAGTCCTGTTAGCTTAAAGCTTATTACTGCTTGTTGCTTGGGGAAATGCTCATCCGACTGTTAGTGAATCTTGTGCTTGATTTTGGACTTTAGATATTCACTCTTTGACTCTGGAGTTTGAGACTCATTTACCAGTGGTAAATGGTGTTGTGTATACTGTATGCCGTATTAATAAGTAGGAAATGTTTGTTTGTTTATGAAACATTTTTTTATTGAACAGGAGAAAGAATTCTCAAAATAGATGCTGGTTAATTTTCTATGATTCGTGTAGTACAGTATAAAGGATAGGTTTATATCAACATGCTCATTCTATTACATTTTTGTTGTTGTTTCTATAGTAACAGCTTGTATATTGGGCCTTGTACAGAGGATGCTCCATATAATCTAACATAATAGCCAGATTTTCAAAGATAATCAAAGATAATAACCAGATTTTAAAATTGACCATGAAAAACAACAAGAAGTCCCAACTTCAGAATAGAAATGGAGGTTTACACGAGAGCATCTTTAGGGCAGAAGAGTTCAGTTTCTCATACAGATGACAAGCTTATTAATGTCAAGAAATGGAGAGATCCCCCAGAGTGTGTCTGTTAATTCTCCATTAGAAATAATTCTCGGATAATGCATTTTTGTACGCCCAAGTCTCTTTGTTTCACTCCTCGTCCAAACACACCAATTCAGTGTCGGTGTAAATGGGCTACTGCTGAGCCAAACAGGGCTGAACCAGCACCCTGGACAGCACTAAAATGCTCCAGAAAGGGGTGGGGTACCACAGGTCACCGGCATCAGCGAGGGTGAATTATTCAACATCCCTCTGTCGACTGCTCCCTATAAAAGGGCCATACACATGACACGCTGTCCTCTCCCCACAAACTCAGATACCTACAAGGTCCCCTGCGCATACACCCCACCAAGGAGCAGCCTCCACACCTGCGCCTCCGCTTCCCCGGTGCGCTCACCTTCCGCTCCATCCATCCCGCCTGAGCACAGTGGCCCACCTGGGCACGGATCAACACCATACGGCTGTATATATTGCCAACGACTTTCACCCACTGCCCCAAGCACCTGATCAACACGTGTGTGACTATGAGTCTTTCTCCATTTCTTCAATTTTGCTGAATGTTAATAAAACCACAGTCCTGTGTTTGCACCGCACTTGTGCCTCCCCGTGTCCATGATTTCCGTTGCTACCACGAGCTTTACTGAGGTCACATTAGGGGTAAGATATAATTGAAAAATAGAAAAGGCATCAAAGGATTAAACAGTAGGAGTTTTTGTTTGTAGACACATATACTGGAGACCCATCTAAATGTCTAAAATGGTTCCAAAGTTAATTCTGCATAATAGGCTCTCTTTAAAATAAAATTAATGCTATTTGGGATGCCCCCCGCTTGCCACAGCTTTTCAACTGATTCGCACAATTAGATTTCAACAAAGGTTTTACACCAGATGCCTTTCCTGATGCAACATTCACATTCCTGTTAGGACTTGGGACTGGCACTTACAGTAGGGTGTCCTTCAGGCCCACGGATGGGGCACTGGGATGCAAGCCCAGACCTTCCACATGGCAACCTACCACTGAGCCACCAATGTCCCACAAATATTTAAAACAATAAAAGCACCTAACAGAGGAATGTACTGTACAATTCGATTTTAGGACAAATTTGGATTATAAATATCAGGGTCTAATAATCACTGTCAGTTATCTGTACCAGAGTCTAGGGACATTTAATGGTGAACTCAAAACTATTTAATTGGGATGGACTCGGGCATCTTTTGATGTGATATATATTGATACAGTACAAACTCTCTTTATTAAAAAACTATTCTATTAAAAAGGACCAGACAATTAAGAGCTTTCCAAACAAATAACATAACTTTAAACTGAACTCTAAAAAGAACTGTGTGCCAATGAAGCGAAGTGAGAACTGGTGCAATCTACTTCCTCATCTTTGTGCCTATGAGCAACCTGGCAGCAACATTGTGAACCCACTGGAAGTGTTGCAACATGAAATAAAATGACAGCTGCATAGTCAAAATGCAATGCAATTAACACATGAAGAATATCTCTATAAAACATTACAACGTACTGTACAATGATCTGTCATACTATTACAATGCAAAACATTATGCAGAGTATTGTCTAGGTAATCCTTGGGCCACTTGGGCAGCGCTGGCCCCTTGGGGAGGCACATGACTCCACAAGACCTCTGAGGGTGTGCTGCGGTTTCTGGCACTTTGCTGGTAATAAAGTTTCCTTTGGGTGCTGCTGGTTGTGGACGGAGTCTCAATGGAGGGTTCAGATGTCAGATTTGTTTGTTTGGTTGGATTGGTGGCTTTGGGCTCTTTGCATCCTGGGCATCTTGCACTCTGTGTGTTCTGGTGCCATTCTATTGCATGCAGCACTAACTTAATTTTTTTTGTGATTTGTACTACATTGGCGATCAGATGTGCTGGACTTTGGTTCCTGCGGGCATACAGTAGGTGAGCCCTGGGTGCCCATGATGCTGTCGCCAATTTACTGGTATATAATTGATAAGATTTAATGTGTTAATGTTATATGATGTTAATTTTATGGCTTAGTGTGTATAGGTATATAATGTATATAGGATAGTAATTTAGTTTAGTGTCTCTTCCTAATTTCCTTTATGTTCAATATAATCCCATCTGGGTGTTCTTTTTAATAATACATTTCACCAAACTTGTTTCTAAAAGTCACACATGTCTGATGACGCTCCTAGGGGGAAAAAAAAAACCTCTCTATGCAGAAATGTGTTGATCAATTGGAGTAATTGACAGATGATTGCAGCGCAGTTTGGACCAGTCAGAGGTACAATCGCTTCTGAGCTATACAACATTGCAATCTGTGCGGCTCATGGGGTATCTCTGCTCAAATGGCAAAAGTCCGATAGAAGTAGATTTTGCTCAGCGAGAAATACAATTGGAGGGAACATTGCACCTTACCAACCCATATAGCCTTTGATTAAGGCTGCTATTGCCTGACCCTATGCCAGGATGTAACACTGCACTATAACAAGCTAAAGTATTACTCATATCACATTGTGTACTATTGACTCTTGGTTCTGATTGCAAGTGCAGAAATTGCTTATTTGTTGGTGAACATTATTAAGTTCTTTCTGCTTCAGCTGCATACAGTATATTTGACCCTGATAACCCATTGTATGATATTACAATAGGGAATAATGTTTCCTTACAATGCATCCAATATCTCACAGCTCAGTGTGAAGAATCCATGTCTTGATTTTTTATTTTTTTGGGGTCAAAATGTGGTTATTTGAAATGTTTTGTGCTGTATTATAATCTGATTGTGATTTTATACCATAGGTCTTCTGTAGATGAGGATTTCTGGACAACTTAATGACCTAAGTAGTACTTTTGAACCTAAGTAGTGAAAAATAACATAGCTAGAGCCAGAACTGAATCAGCAAAAGCTCAAAAACACTCTCTACGTTCTAAACTGTGGAGTTTGAGACTCTTGATGTAAAATGCGAACTCCACTATTCACCAAAGCACATTACATCTGTCATCATAACTATGTTGTTTCACATCAAGCCTCTGTACCAGCTGCTGCTCTGACGTTCCTTAAGGCGTGTGAGGTCATAGATAGTCAGAACTGTGTACCTCGGTCAAGTGGGTTAGAGTTAGAGATTTTATTACATAGATATTTGAAAAGTTTATTTGAAACATTCTCCTTTCCTTGGATTGGAGAAAACCGATTATAAACATGTATTGCAGTGATATTAATATGTAAAATGCAGTAAAAATCACATCATGTTACAGTAGGGAGGTTTAAAGCTATAGACAGTGATATTGACAAGGCTGGAGCCTTAGGCATAACCAGCATCATGATGTTTACCACAGAAACCCAACTTCCCACTGTGAATACAGAATTACAAGACTGGAAGGATATCTCTTACTTTTGTTATCAGTTCCCAACCCCTCATGACAGGTTCTCATGTTTACAGAAAAAGACTACAAAAAAGGACTGGTCCATTAAGCCTCTGTCTTGGTTTGAGCATGAGTTATTGTTGTGCTTCGCTCCTCCGTAAAATCTGACGACCTCATTCTGAAAAATGTGGATGATGATTAGCAGCCTACTGGAATGGAAAGGAATCCCCAAACCCCATCTTTTTAATATGTTTGTTCTATTTTCTCCACTTTTCACTCATCGTCTATACCATTTTATCCTGTATACAGGGTCGCAGAGTGGCTGGAGCCTATCCCAGGAGACTTGGGTGGCAGAGGTGGGTAGAGTAGCCACAAATTGTACTCAAGTAAGAGTAGCTCTACTTCAAAATAATATTAGTCAAGTAGAAGTAAAAAGTAGTCATCCAAAATGTTACTTAATATTATACGAGTAAAAAAGTATTTGGTGAAAAGACTACTCAAGTACTGAGTAACTGTTTCAATCGTAATGTCTGATTTTTTTGTTTGTTTTTAGAAATCACATAAGCAGCCAGACACAATGATGAAATAATGTACAAATTCTGACATTTCTAAATAATAAAATAAATGAATAAAATGAATATCTTTACAAAATAGCAAATTAAGGAATAAGAAACACAAATTTCCTAATCTTACTTTTTTCACAATATAAAGCTACGGTAGGTAACATATGTATGTTTGAACAGTGTAAAGAAACATTTCCAGTGTAAGATATACTGTATATTCAGTTGCCCTCCAAATGGCTCCGCAGATAGAAAATAACATTAGAACATGTGTACAAGAGGTCTCACTTTACCATAAACTGTGTTCAGCTGAACAAATGTAAGAAACTTATATTTTTTAGCCTCTAGCTTATTTGCTAATGATATATGTTAACATTGCAACATTAAATAAAGCAGATAAACCAACAGCAACATGTTTCCTTCCCTGTCTACCACGGTGGAATTTTTCCCCGCTATGTGATCATGTGACTACATGCGGTTATTGTTATTGCGGATGATTGGTCAGAGTCATGTGATTACTGTTGCCACATCTGATTGGTAAAACAAAGTCATGTGATAGATCCACTAGCTACATTTCTCTGGCAAAAATAAAGAATATCTAAATGATTAGGAAAGTAATAAGTCGAGTAGCGGAGTAAGAGTAGCGTTTCGTCTTCACAAATCTACTCAAGTAAAAGTAAAAAGTATCGCGCAGTAACACTACTCATAGAAGTACCACCTCTGCCAGTCCATCACCGGGCACACACACATACTCACCTGCTCATTTACACACTACGGGCAAATTGGGAACACCAATTAGTTTAATCTGCATGTCTCTGGACTGTGGGAGGAAACTAGAGCAGCCGGAGGAAACCCATCAAGCATGGGGAGAACTCCATGCACACAGACCTTAGACGAGAATCGAACCCAGACCCTGAACGTGCAAGGCGACAGTGACAATCCTCATCATTCGTCTGACCAATTTTTCCTACTAACCACTAGAGTTTTTACCCTCTCACTGCATGGATAAAATTAGATTTAATATACAGTGCTGTGCAAAACTCTTGAGCCACATCTCATTTCTGCATATTAAAATAAAATAAAATTCAATTCAATTATGTAGATTAAATGAAAGAAATTGGAACAAATACTTTACCATGACAGGCTGCAAAGTGCTTAAAGATACAATTTACAAATTGAGCTGTTTATGTAAAAACCTCAGCAGCGGCCTCATTTCCCCTCTCGTCTATTTCAACCACTCAGCATTCAGCATCACCAGTATACTAATCACCGGCCTAATCATCTGTCATCATCTGCACCTGTTTCTCATTATTTCATGCCTTAAAATAGACGTTTTTTTATGCTTGAATGATACATTCTTCTGACACTACAGGTACATTTTTCTACTGAAAATGAGAGGCAAAAAGTCATTCAGGAAGCCTGAAGAACTATTCCTCAAGATTACATTAAAAATACAAAAAGTCTGGCTCTTTGGAAGTAGAATATGAAGAAATTATGGGGCTCAAGACTTTTACACAGTACTCTACTTTCATCCTCAACTTCATAAGCTGTTAGTTTTTCTTTACTGAAAGGAATTATTTGAAAAACATACTTAATAGATGGTTTATAGATTACAGTATGTATCATCAAAATTCAAGTACAAGCAACTCAACCTTAACGAGCCTGGTTGGCCAGCATGAACACAAACAAACCCCATAAACTGGATCTTTGTCAAATTCATCAGGCCTATATTTCAGAAGTGCATGTTTTCCTTCACAGCGTCACCAGCTGCTGGACTCGAGCTTAGGCAGAAATGTTGTGTCCTTGCCATTCATTTCCTCCTAAAGGTGTGCCAGATTTACAAGCGTTCAATGTGCTTTCAACCAAGCACAATTGATTTTCAAATTTTTAATTAGATTTGTTTACAGGAAGACAATTTACTGTTCTGGCTTCTTGGCCAGGGCATGCATGAAAAAAAAAAAACATACATGATGTCAAATAATAAATCAATAAAAATAGAAATAAATACACGGGTGCACAGGGTCTTGGGGGGGGGGGGGGGCTCGGGGGGGCTCGGGGATAATCTGGTTTCCTTCCACGGTCCAAAGCCATTCTGTGTAATTTTATTCACATTTAAAATTGCCTTTAGTGTGTAATACTGTAGGTCAGGATTTTGTCATTGTTCAATGTGGTGTCCGAGCTCAACACAAACCTTTACAGGATCAGGATACAAGGTATTCAAAAATAATTCATTAATAGATAGATAGATTAATCTATATAAATAAAAGAAAGGTTTTGTGGTCAGAACTTGCTTTTTCAGTGATATATTTGTGCATTGACTGACCCAAAACCAGTCTCAGAGAATTGTCTGTCTGTCTGTTTGTGTGTCTGTCTGTCTGTCCAGCCAGATTCTGTCAGACAGAATTTCATGAAACTTTGCCAGTCCTTTATTATTTGCCTGAATTTAAACCTGCACCATAAATGAAATGTTGAATAGAAGTGAAGTTATGAGCACTTTTGTGCCAGATTATAAACCACAAGATTTGACGGCGTAATGCGCATGCGTCACACTGTGGGCGCGTCTCAAATCAACCGCTGGACAGAATTTAATGAAACCTTTGCAGTACTTGGATATCGGCACAATACTGTAAGTAAAATCAAAATGTTGAGTAAAAGCCATGTTATGAACAGTTATGTGTCGGATTTAATATTCTACTTTAAAATAAGCTATTACTGTAATAAGGTACTTGCTCAATGTAAACAAACACCTGCACCAATAGATATTAATTAGAAAAGCTAAACCAAATATTTTTACTGGGATTAGTTCATTTTTTTACCGCTGAAATAACAGTACTGAAGTGGTATAAGTGAATTTCAACACGCTGGAGTTGTTTTAGGACAAATCTTAATCTGATCTACTTTTTCGATTTTCTCATCTGTGATTCCCTCTCCGATTACCGAACAGGAAGTGTACTTGGCTGACGGCGAAAGAAGTACAACGTACAGACAGACATGTACAGTACTTGGGCATCATTAAAGCTGATGAGCTTATTTTAAGCTTTAACCTTTTAACTTTTTTTAAAACCTCTGTAACTGTAAATGATGCTTACTTACACTAGTAAAATATAACATGATGCTTGTACAGTTAAACCTCGGTTCCTGATCGTAATTCGAAAAAGTTCTGTTTGTGACCCCAATAGGAATTTTTTCTACAGGAATACATGTAAATAAAATTAATCCGGTCTTCGTCACTTTGAACTATATTTATAACTTTTGATGTATTTTGTTTATATCACGGAATATAAAACAAAGTATGAAAAAGCCATAATTACACAAAAATAATACAGCACTAAATTATATGGTGACAAAGTGGTTAGCGGCTCCCCCCCCCCACAGTCCAAAGACATGCAGATTATCCCCGTATTGCTCGTAGTGTCTAAATGAGTGTTTGAGTTTGTGTGTGCCCATTGATGGATTGGTACCCCAGCCTTGATGCCCCCTGCCTCATGCCCTAGGTCTCCTGGGATAGGCTCCAGGCCCCTCACGACCCTTTATACAGGATTAAAGGCGTTATACGTAGATGATGAGTGAAGACACCACGTTATCATTCATAAGATATAGCACTCTGTTCACCACAGTTTAGTTTGAATGATACTTCTCAGCAAAGCCTTGAACGTCACTCCATAAACAATTTTTTTGATCATGAACCGATTTGTTCATACTGTGGGGCGTTTGTGAAACCGAGGCTTTCGGAGGAAACTGATCTTGAGAAATGCCTGGAAACATTAAAAACAGCTACAAGCCCTCATTCAGCTCAATCCTTTCATGGCTATGTAAACATTACCCATCATTCATGTTAACTGTAGGTTGCCTAGTTGGACAGAACTACACTGACACGGCCACTTGACATTTTCTGGTGTTTGACTGCTTGAATTCAATCAGTCTGATGCTGTTAGATATCGATGTCTTTGTTTGGGAAAATTTTAAATCATTTAAAATCATATTGGCCATGGCAGGTAATAATCTTACAGTGGTGAGTAAGTAGAACAGATACTGATAAGAACTGCTGCCCATCCAGCAAATCTTATCTGGCATGTCATTTTCTCAGCTTTCGCAACCCTGCATTTATTTAAAGATTGAGCAGCTAAGACTGTAATTGTTTTTTATCCATTTTTTTTTTTGTAGAAAACATTTTCTCCACTACCTACCTATTATTACGCTTGCATTTTCCCAATGGCAGCCTGTCTTTTTCATTTCCATTACAGTGGTTTGGCCTTTTTTCCATTTAGTGACCGTGTGGGCAGCGTGTCCCTCGCAAAAATGTTTACCAGAAGCTTGTACTTCTTACGACTGAAGGTGTTTGTTCTACTTACAGGCATTTTATTATTATACGCTCTATTCTACAGCAAGAAACGTCACACAAGCTTTGGACAATTACAATAAACAAAGAAGCCTTCGGTGTTGTTTTATATCCGTCCTGGAGATGCAGAGCGCCTGAACTGTTATTGCAAACCTACTGTATAAATGTAAAGACATTACTTTAATCCAGTCAGCAGGTCATAAATAAATAAATAACATTTTTACTGACAGTAAAAATACTGTATTGAATTGAGTCTATCTCAAATTGAAATTGAAGTCATTCTCTTTGTACAAGATTTTGTTACCTTTTATTTTTTTTCCCAGGAAACAAAGACACAGTAGTTCGCTTTTCTCCTGTTTTTTTTTTCTTTTCCACATTGAAAGTAGCACTGCATTCATGGTTAGCTTCTGATATTCAATGCTATCAACACACAAAAATACAGGAGCCCTAGAAAGCATGATCTAAAAAATATGACTAAAAGCATCCATTATCTGTGTCCAGCAATCTGAGAGCACCGGTTCTGCTCCAAAGCAACAGAAAGGCATCTTAGTGCAGGAAAATATCTTGAATATAGACAAATTGATCGGGTCATTCCTGTTTTAATGTCACAGTAATATCATGGTTTATTGAAAGACAGTGTTGCTTCGCTCTAGAAATAAATGCCTAAAATTAGCAAAATGATCTGCCAAAAGAATATTTTAAACATTATCCAATGCAAAATGATTAGAAATAATTCTTTATATAATAATTGGTATGGTGGCTTAGTGATTAGCACTGTGGTCTCACATATGGTCTCAATATGGTTTCCATATTCTTGGCGGGTTTTCTCTGGGTACTTTGGTTTCCTTCCGCAGTTTAAAGACGTATAAAGTGGTTGTTTCCAAATTGCCCATAATGTGTGCTTGTGATGGATTGGCACCCCATCCAGGGTGTGCCCCACTTCTGTCCTGAGGTCCCTGGGATGGGCTCCAATTCAAT
>JAQMYG010000035.1:4458099-4470224 GCA_030014215.1 Clariallabes teugelsi
CTTAGGGTGCCCAAACTTTTGCACAGTGCCATAATAATGTTTTTATTTTTTATTGTTGTTCAATTTATGGCATAAATTGTACTATGCATCAATGTTTGTTGAAAATATTGTGCATTTTTTCCATTTCCAAGAGAGTCTGTGTTAACATCTTTTCAATTATAAAAAAAATCACCAAAATCTGTTATTTATCAAGGGGTGCCTAAACCTTTTGCATAAGACTGTATTTTTAAATAATATTCAAATCTTTTCGATGAATAGTTAAAAGAATGAGTAGGAATCATTTTTTAAAAATTAAGTTTCGCTGTAAAATGAGATCTCCTCTATTCTGGCGGTTGTGATCCCCTCCCCCCCCCCCCCCTTTTTTTTCTCTGCATGGTTTAATTTAATTTGGTATCAATAATAAGTCGTTTAAGTTTTAATTTCAAAAATGAAAGGAAAAAAGGACTCGTGCTTTGGAAAAAAAATTTGAGCTTTCTTAAACACAAAACCTTTTTAATTACAAAAATTGTTGAAGATCATTCATTTTGAGTTAATAATCCATGTACTAGTTGTAACCTTAATATGGTTAGGCTGCAGGGTGGCAATACATGATAAAAAGGCATCGTTTTCTGGGGGAAAAAAAATACTAAATTGAAAATATATCGATTGATAAATTACACGTTTCTTTTTCCTTCTAACTTTTATTACTCTAATTACAATAACAAGGTTGCAAGTAACAGGGCTGCACATCAATGCTAATGTTAACCTTTTCTTAAGAAGAGACACTAGCTAAGGACCGCAGCCTTATGGTTAAGGTCAAGGACAAACTTGGTTATATAAATAATTAAATAGAACTTGATTTAAAATCGATTTGTCTGAACCCATCAGGCTGAACAGAAAGCAAACAAAAGTTTGCACGCACCTTCTAATTCCATTGATTTTATTTTTATTGTGAACACAACGCCGAAGGCGTCCAAAATGCACAATAATTTCCTTTGAACAGTTGATATTGAGATGTATATCTGCTACTCATGCTCTGTAAAGCTTCATAACGCCTCTAATCTGAGGTGCTGGTTGCTAATGGTGATTTCTGAGGCTGGTGACTCTAAATGAACTTCTCCTCCTAGATGAATAGTGGATGTTGTTAGCTTGATGATGATATTTCTCCTTCCCTCTGCCAGACTAAATGCGGTAACACATATTGTAGGACAAAACTTCAGTGGATAAGTACTGTCATTTAAAAAAAAAAATTATGAAAATAAAAAGCTATAAGAACATGGGACAAGATAAAAATGCCAGTTTAGGTTGTGCTTGAGAGCTGTTATATATTTAAAATAATATTTTTTCAGTAACTATATTTACATTTTTCTCAGAGCAAGCATTACATTAGCATGATTTCTATTTAACACGACTAATTTATTGGAAATGTAGCAAAACACATCAATAACATGATAATATATAACTAAATAACCAAAATAATTGTTTTCTGCCTCCCTCAGTTCTCCAAGAGCTTTACAGTAATGCCACATCTCTCACACTGATTCTTTAATGGGCAAGGGCAAACGTGTAAAGTGGTACCAGCTATGAAATTACATTCCTTTCTATTGCCTCTATGTTCACATATCACCAGCGTAACTGACACCCTGAATCCCCAAAAAACATTCATTTAAATGATCTGGCATTGGGATGTAGAGTCATTAATCATACTTTATCCAACAATACAGATATAGCAGTGAAGAAAAGGCAGTTGAAGTCAATTTTTAACCAGGTATGGCAATAAACACATAAAACCAATTAATTTTAAATAAAATATTAATAATTTCATATGTAGTGTTCGCACTTATGGCCTGTCAATTAAAAGCTCTTTTTTATGTTTTAATAAAATATAAAATGAAAATCCCCTCCAAATCATTTAAAGCATTACTGTGAACTTTTAAAGCTCTTTGGACAATTGTTTAACTATTTTTTACTAATGTAAAAAAACAAAAATAAAAAAAAAAACAGCAAGTTACATTACATAGTTTTAGTGTTATTTTAGGACAATAATAATAATAATAATAATAATAATAATTAAAAAAAATTTATTTTATTTAATTATATACAACATTTGTAAACCATGGACAATAAGTCACTGATGACACTCTTAATCATCGTAAAACATTTCAGCGGTGCAAAAGATTTAAGTTTTAAAGAAGGCCTTATGTCTGTGAATGACAATCCCGGCCACTGCAGTCTGATCCTTAAAAATTGATAGATAACTTGTTGACAACTTGCAGAAGAGACGCATCTGTCTGTGAAAACTGCACATACAATCATTCACCAACACCACTTGCACATTACAGGAACTCGATTGAGAGTTATTGCCACATCCCCTGTACTGTCCTGGCCATTTCCACGTTTGCACCATTAAAGGAGTTCCTGGGAGGCCGGTGTTTCTAACGTCTGATTGTGGCTCCGGCGCCCTTAGAAAACGTTCTACCTCGATGGTATACAAGCACTAGTGAAGTACTGAGATAAGTGCATTAGTGTATCAGGGGATTATGTAGAGAAATAAAGGAAGATTTTACTCTCGTAACTGTGTTCTGTTATTCTTCACAATCAAAAGTCACAGTTTGACTTGAAAACCGCTCATAAATTTCGTATATTCAGAACAAATATTTTCTAAAAAACCCTTTAACATTATATATTTTAGGAATTAGGTATTTCAGGCACACGGTTTTACCCTTATTGACTCTACATTTCATTGAAAGTGTTATGTAGAGAATGACAATGAAAATTCATGCACAATTTTAATCTAATAATGCATCTAAATAGTTAATATTAAAGTCTTTATACTGAATAGTTTTTTTTTTTTTTTAATAGATTGTTCCATGGTGTAATGAAAGTAATGTATGGAACAGAGAAGGAGGTTTTGGGAAATGAGCTGTGCATTTTGTTCATGGCCGTCTGTCTGATTGAGTGTTGCAGTTTCCTGGACTGCTTGTGATAATTCTACATGGTACATTTTGCTTCACAATAGGCCGCTGCTGGCAGAATGCACGTTGCAAATGAGATCCATTTGCTTGCTTGGTTTCAGTGGGCAAAGATTCCACACACTTCAAACTACTTTATCAGTGTGAGGTGCTCTCATCCTGGGTCTTGGATAACTGTTATCAGCAGCTACCAGAATTCATGTGTGTGTGTGTGGGGGGGGGGGGGGATTGGGGGGTTCATATGGTGAAATGGTTCATGTGCGTCATCTGGGTTCTGGCAAAATAACAGCCAGGAAAACTTCATATGAGTATTTTCTCATTGGGATTGAATATGATAACGTTGATTATATTGAAATGTGACTGAATCAGTGTCCACCTACAACACACACACAACACAAAAGACCAACAAACACAGCCACCACACACTCTAACTCCTGACCACAAATTCCTAATTACTGATCACACACTCACACCTGTTCGTCATCTCACCAACACAGCCTATCTGTGGACTCTCAGAGCATGCACTTCATGTTGGCTGAGTGTATACACTGTGTTATTGCATCAGTTGTTCCCAGTAATTCACTTTCGTCTTGTTGTTTTCTCATTTCTTGCGGTTTGTAAGTCCCCTTTTTTGTCGTTGTTTTTGTCTCACAATTTGGATTTTTCAACAAGCTTTAACAATTCAGATGTTATCCACCTACTGTACATTTGATGTTAAGATACTGTAAAATGTTGTCAACTGCATTTGGGTTATTATACTGTAGAACCACAACCAGATAGACATATACAGTAGCTATTGTGCTTAGTGTACTTTATTATTATTAGTTCTTGTATTCGTACAATATGTCTCCACTTTGTGATGTTAATTTCTATTTGGAAGGACCGTTATAATATGCAGAGTGTACACACGAACGCCAAGGACGCACCACTGAGTGAGCCGTCAGAGAGAAAGACTCAGAGTTCATTTGACTTGTGGGGCAGATATTTGTCCAACCCATGGCTGTTCAAAAATTCTGACTGGCTTTAAATAGCTGCTGTTTGTCTCACAAGCCTGACCTCTGTCAACACTTAAAGGTCTAGTTTATTTGGCGTCTAAAAAAAGCAATTTGACTGACAGGTCAGAGGAACAAGCCCAGTGTCAGTGTCAAGGCGTACTGCAAATCAGCACAAATATATATAGGCAGGGGTAGCTCACAGGTTAAGGTGTAGGACTACTGATCGGAAGGTCTCCGGGTTGAACCCCTCCACCACAAAGTTCCCACTGTTCCAACCCTAAACTGCTCAAATGTATAATGAGATACAAATGTAAGTTGATCTGTATAAGGGTATCCTTACATTAATTGCAAGCTGTTTAACACACACCTACAGTATAAAACATGAGCATTATTACTTTGTCCTTGTCGCAAGGTAACTTGGAAAGAATATCCAATCAGAAAATAGATTGAATGAAAAAAAATAAAAATAAAAAGTCATTATAGTTATTTTTTTATTTTGCATCTTTTGCTTAGCCATATTCACTCATTCACTCACTCATCATCTATACTTCTTAATCCAGTAGGGTTGCAGGAGGGCCTGAAGTCTATTCCAGGAGACATAGGCCACAAGGCAGGGTACACCCTGGACAGGGTGCCAATCCATCGCAGGACACTACAGTATATTTATATAGTGGTTTTAACTATGGCCATTGTCACAAAAAAGTTTTCCAGAATTAAAAAGATATGAAAATGTAAAATATTAAAAGGTGTGAGAAAATAATTATCAGATTGCGAGTCTGATGAGCAAGCCGAGGGTGACGGTGGACAAACCGTCCTTGAGAAACCGTGAGAGGAACCAGACTCCACAGGGAACCCATCCTCTTCTGGGTGATATCGGATAGCAGGAATTGATCTGCAGTCATTCTGTGTTGTTTGGGCAGAAGTTCAGTAAAACAGGTGTTCAAGTTAATATGGAATCCACTTACATTATTGGAGGCTCAGGTACTGTACAAAACTGTTGTCCCTTGCAAGGCCATATGCATTCTTTAAGTTTTGCAACATAATTTAACAGTATAACATTGCATACTAACCATGTACATAATGGCTATGATGTACTGTATCATCATGTATCTATCTATCTATCTATCAGCCTATTATGCTGTCATAAATTTTCCATAATGCACATGATCAACTGCTCACTATGTCCAATGCAATCAAATCAAGCTACTATGTATGATCAGATTACACCAGACTCGTACAGGGCACATAGTTACGTGCTTACCATCTTGTCATGGCATCTGGTGGGATGGCATACACATGCAGTTCTTTTCACGACAGAGGGATGGTGTGATGAATTGGATTCAGTATTTAGACAAAATTCTGAACTAAATACTGAACTGAAATAAATGGGCTGAACATGTGCTGTATGCAGGGCATCAATGTAGTAACCACTACAAGAACGTAATATTAACTTAATGTGGTCTTCTACAATGTGGCAAGGAGAGACCTACCATGGACATACTGTAGAACTAGCCTGAAGATGTTGTTGTAAGAAGTCCATTGATGGTGCAACAACACAGTGACACCTTAATGACAACTTGATCAGAATTCCATCCAGTTCTTCCCATCTGTGCCATGCTTGTGGTATGTCAATTAAGTCCCTTCGAGGCAATTTGCCGTTAACTGGTCGATGCCATTCTTATTTAGTTCTTCATGAGTCTTGGTTCGACCGTGTCCTCAGATGGCTTTTTAAAAAAAAAAAATGTCCAAAATAAGTGTGGCAGTTCAACATTAAGGAGACAATATAACGACCTTACCAGTTTCTCCTGCGTTTCTGTACAAGTTCTTACTGCATTCACCCAATGTTTTTGAGGATGTTTGGTACGTTTTATTAGATATGATTGACTTGACTTAGCTTCCTCACATATTTACTTACATATATGTACTGTAAATATTACAAGTGCATCCTTGTGCAGGAAACCGCATTAACAATCATCCAGTATGGAAGTCAGGAAAAAATGTTGAAGTCATAAATCAGACTATGATTTTGGCTTAAGAACATGCAAAATTGGCCCAGCAAAAACTCCTCAATCATTGGAGAAAGAGAGAGCAAATGGAGTCAAGGCCAAGTCAGAGGAAAGGATTAACTATTCACAGAAGAAATGCTTCAGTGGTTCATTAAATTAAGCAATGTTCGGTGTTCCGGAGTGTTCCGATAACTTTCATTGCTTCAGTTCAGCACCCAAATCTGTTGTCATTAAAATGAGTCACGTTAATTACTGCAGGCACAGAAATGTCCCTTGCTTTTTCTTTTTTTTTTTTTTTCTTTCTTTTTTGCTTGAAATGCCAAAGAGTTCATCTTTAATTACTTTGGTGAAGTTAAAACCTTAACTGTACATTCAAGGCTTTGAGAATTTCTTCGATTTTTTCTTTTTTTTCCGATGAGAAGCAAAAGACCATAAAAAAGCCTTGAAATAATTCGAGTGCTGACGCTAATTAGCTTTGGAGCAGCTGAAGGACTTGGAATTGGTTCATGCAGTGGAATGTGTCTGGTGCCCCTTGGTCTCTGAATCATATCAATAGCGCAGAAATGTCTTTTCTAAGATGACAGGTGGGGTTGATTTCTGAAGTCTGGGTTGAACCAGGATGGTATTTATATTTTTATATAAATAACTCATTTAAAAAAATAATGAGGTGGGTTATTATGCGAAAATTACTTTTTAATCATATTTAAACAGTCAGATTGGTCTCCAATGTGTGCAAAAATGCTTTTTTTCATCATTCTTCTATTTTTATACTGGCTGGGGCTTAGACAGTCCAATTAGGTTTTCTCCCTAATGTGACGTCATATGCCATGTTAGACATGGTCCCAGCAGTAGCTCATTTGCATAGACACCAAAATAGCACATTTGGAGGAGTAGTGAAATAAACTGAATTTAAGGTATGAAAAATAGCATGATGTGTGTCTCTGTGTTACAAAAACTCTGATAATGGTTACATTTGTTGGAGAAATAGTAACATAGGGGACCTTTAAAGTAGAAAAAGCCTTTGGTCCACCTGTCCATCATAGAAGAGAACTGAAAGCTGACATCAGTAACAATTATTACATTTTCTAGATCTAAATGGATTAATTAATCAGCAACATGGGTCAATACACCAGTAGACACAATTAAATAAAGCTCAGAAATTCACATAGGTTTTTTGGGGTGGATCTTGTAAACCAGCAGGGGATAAAAAAGAAGAATTAATTAGAAATAAGCGTGGAATCAATCAGAGAACAAATCATTGACCGGATGAAGACAAACAAAAAAAATATTCACCTTGGGAATCATGATGCACACAGGATGAGAGGAAACACACCATGTAGGAACATCACATAGTAACACTTAATGGCAAAGTGCTTCTGAAAAACACCTGAAACAAACATCTGAAAGCCTGCAATGCTCTCTGTTGGCTGTCCATCAAATAATAGGGGAGAGTGAAAAACAGGAAATAGTCAAATGTAAAAGCTGAGAGGAATACAGCAGCATCTCTGGCCACCTCAACTGAAATGAGTTCATTCAATGGCAGAGTTGAAAGCTGGCACAAATTCCCATCACCTCATATCTCACCCTTGGCCTTTAGACTTTACTGTCCACCAGAGGTTAAATCAAGTGGCTCATTCCACTGGCTTTGGTTCATGTGAACAACAAGCAGAGCTGAACTGTGGAAGTGTTATTTAATGAAAATGTAAATCACCACGTTACAGCAGCAATGATGATGTAAGGCAGTTTAACACTGGATTAGACAGAAAAAAAGAAAAAAAACATATGTCATCAGGCAACAGTCAACTGCTATGTGTATGCAAATAATTATTATTAGTGTATTTTCTTTTTATTTATTTATTTTAACCTTGCAAACTTGAACAACTTTTTGTGTTTGTGCATGTATACACTTTGGCTTCAAACCAGCATCAATTCTTAACCTTGAACACTTGCACAACGTCAGAGATTTTGTAGGATTGGAGTCAGGTATACTGTATGATTAGCCAATCATACCAAGCATCATCAATTTCATATGTAGGTTGAAACACAATTATTAACTAAAACAAAAATAGCTGTGTAGGAGGCGTAAAACTCTGCTACTAAGGTCAGGTCGTGGAAGGCAGTTTCATGTCACAATGTTAAGACTGAGCACAGAAACAATATACAAGATAGTTATGCTGCATCAGCAAGGTCTATCCCAGGCAATGATTTCAAAGCCAACTAAGGGTTTCACAATGTGCTGTTCGAACTATAAGCACAAAGAAACTGGTAATGTCGAGAACCGTAGACGCAGTAATTGGCCAAAGAAACATAATGCAGCAAATGAAAGACACATCATGCTTATTTCCCTTTGACACTGGAAGTCCAGCTGATGGCGCATCTGGATTGTCCAGCTGTTCCATCAGCAAAGAACTGGGGAAAACACTGGGACCCAAATACACCCATCTACTGGATGGAGAAGTCCGCGAAGGCTTGCGAACCCAAAGATATACCTCAGACATGGAAACAAGGCTAAGCAACTCAACTATGCATTGATACATACTGTACTGTAGGAACTGAAGTGCAGAAAAATGGCAGCAGGTGCTTTGGACTGATGAGTAAAAATTTGAATGGCAAGTTATTTGCTGAAAGACATGGTGAAGGTCTCTTGCAAGTTTGATGCAGCATTTCTGCAAATACTGTAGAGTTGGAGATCTGGTCAGTATTAGTGATGTCTTCAAGCTGAGAAATACAGGCAGATACCATCAGGGAGGCATCTGATTAGCCCCAAATTTATTCTCCAGCGGGACAACAACGCCAGATAAAGAGCCAATGTCATTAAGAACTATCTCCAGTGTAGAGAAGGAGAAGGAACCCTGGAAGTGATGCTTTGGCCCCCACAGATATTACAACCACATAGGTGTTTTTGGTCTCATTGTGCCACCTGGGCAGCTCTGGACATTAAAAGTGGATCCTTTGGGTGACATCCTCCATGGATAATTTTTTTCATCTGATGTATTCCATGGGTGTTTAATCAGAGTGAGTCCTGGGGAATCTGGAGGCCAACAACCCTTGCCTGATAAGTCCAATATGTGGTAGGCTAGAGTGCACTGGGTGCTCTGGTAGACCTTTGTGTCTGGGGGGTTGGGTGTTCATTCTGATTTCACCAGCTTATTAGTATTAATAATCAATGTTATTCAATTCACATGGAGGTGATGTTAATGTTACAGCTGATCTGTCTCAACCTCTGTAAATTTATAAGTAACAAAAAACGATTTCTTTCATTAATAACCATTTCCTTTATGTCTGTCATGTCTAGTACCATGATACTGTATTTACTTATTACCACTGCTCATATATACAGTAAGACTTTCTTACAGTATTTCTTTAAAAAATAATAGTTTAATAGTTAATCAGGGCTATAAAAGTATAACAAGGAAGGTGGTGACAGTGATCAGAATTCAAATACAAATTCAAATATTTTGTCGCATACACAGTCATAGACATTACGATATGCAGTGAAATTGACTGCTTGGCATGCAATGATAATGAAACATTCCTATGGAAGATAGATTTGATCTCTTTTGGGTGGTGGATTTCCATATCTGTGCATCTTATAGCTGACTTAAACAGCACCCAAACAAATTTAGATTTAATGGATACTTCATTAAGGGTTCGATTATGTTTTATGTTACTGCAAGTTTCTTTAGATTGAATTCACCTGTCAAGAATCAACCTGATTTGAAGTTTAAACAAATACATTCCCATCTTTAATTGCTATGTTTGATTTCAGCCAACTAATCAATTCATGACTCGAAATGATCAATTCGAATCGTAAATGTTCATGTATATAACTTATCGTTGTAGAGTAAACGGGACCAAGGGAATGAGAATCAAATTTCTGATTTAATGAGGTGAGTAATCAGATAATGTGTTAAACACAGTAGAAGAATAACAGCCGCACAAACCTTTTGTATTTAATTAGTTTCACTAATGGAATCAGTGTGTGTTCTGTGTTTCCGGTGTGCTAAAGCTGACTTGTAAGGAAACACAGTTCGACTTACTTGGTCATATCAAGCAATAGCGCGATTATACTGAATTTGCCGTAGAGACAAAGAGTCCTATTATTCTGATATTCAGTATAATCACGTGAGTGTGTGATAGCTTTTATACCACATATCTATAAACAGGAAATGAATCTGGAGGAAGTCCCTATTTTTTTTTCTCCTCTAGCAAAAATAGATCGTGAATAAGCCGTTTACTTTATAGCACATTGTCTAGCCAGATAGATTTGCACATTCCAGTTAAAGTATACTTTGGGTGAAATTGACATCCTGTCTTCTTTTTTTTTTTTTTCATCTGACAAGCTTTCATATTTTATGTCAAAAGCTATTTTCCTGAAAATCGTAGATAATCTGCCGTGTCTGCCGATGATGCCGTCAACTCTACTGTAGTAACTTGTGGAATTTTACATAGTGGCACACACACACACACACACACACATGGTAAAATATATCTGTGTGTCCCGGTTATACTGAATATAAGCACTCTTATGCAGTGTAGCGTGTCCAATCTAATTAGATGACAAATAACTGTTGGAAAAAATCTGTTGTTTTCTATTTGAATAAAACTCCGTTCTATTCTAAAGCTATTGAGAAAGCCTTCCTGCTTCATGCAACATGCTTTGATATGCAAATACGTACTCATGATTCAACAAATACCCAAATTAATCTATGACATCATCTGGTGACTTTTAGCAACTTTTGTGCAGGAATGAACACATTTACCATGAAAGGACCTGGCAGAGCAGACTGAAAACTCAAAGTTTAATGAATTGGACTCTCCTATCTCCCAAATCCCAATCATGCCGTCTGATCCATTATTACCTTGATGTTTGAATCAGATCCCGCCTTAGTTGTAAGTCGATTATAATGAAAGCACCAAATAAATACATGCAAATTAATTGTTTTTTTCCCCCCTGCCTGTCTTCCATGTTTTTCTTTTTCTTTTCCAGAAGCTTTTTTTCCCCCTCCTCGGCATCTCTCTACTCACATCAGCCTTTCCTTTTAAAGCCAAAAGCGTCGCCGTTCCTTTACTTCTCCTCACTTTTCCTCCAGTGCATCTGCTTCTTGACCGCAGAGTTCAATTAACAGAGACAGCCTTTTTCACAATCACTCACCAGTGACTTGTAATGACTCTGAGGGCAGAGGAGCGATCAATAAGTCATGTACACCTCACTCTGTGCAGCTTGGAAAAGAAAGGAGCAGAAAAGCAAATGACACCCAGTGAAATTCAGTGAAGAAACGCTGTAGAATAAAAAATAAAGTAAAACATGTACTGGTAATGCTTCAGGTCTCTACAAAAGGACTCTTTATATCACATATTTGAAAATTTTCTCTCGAGAACTATTTCAGAAATCTAATGTCGCCAACTCGTTAAGGTAACACTGAATATGACTTATAAGCACGTATCGTGGTAAACGCTTTATGTGCTGTTTACATCACACTGTTTCATCTCTGCATGGTAAGACTGACATAACAAATTCTTTTGGGTTGCAACCATCACACTAACGCTTATTGATTATTTTTTTCCATGACTGCATACCACGGCTGATTCACTGCTTCATTCTACATGGCCAGACAGAATACTCTTTTCTGATTGGCTGGCAAGTATCTGTTTTAATTTGATGGACCTGATATATATGCAACCATGGCTGAGTGTTTCAGTGTTTATATTTATGCTTATAAAAATTAGTTTTACATAAATGTAACTATCATAGAGGTTTACTGTAAGTCAAACCAGGACTGGTGAATGAATGCGTAGAACCGATTCATGAGCGCCAATAAAATATTTGTATGGTGCAGATGTTTTAAAGATGGCCACATTTTCTTTAATGGAGGCTTGGAGTCCACTGCAGTCGTCCCTGTGAACAATCAGTGAGTGGAAGACCTGATCCTTGAAAATTCAATTCAATTCAATCCAATTTTATTTGTATAGCACTTGTAACAATTGTCATTGTCGCGAAGCAGCGTTACACAATCAAAAGAATTATATTATATAAGTTATATAAGTTTGAATATGTATGAATCAAAATGATCAGATTGTCCCTGATGAGCAAGCCGACGGCGACAGTGGCAAGGAAAAACTCCCTGAGATGGTAATAGGAAGAAACCTTGAGAGGAACCAGACTCAACAGG
>JAQMYG010000035.1:4502778-4516151 GCA_030014215.1 Clariallabes teugelsi
AGCCTGGCCGGGGAATCGAACCCAGACCCTGGAGGTGCAAGGCGACAGTGCTAACCACTACACCACCGTGCCGCCAAATATATATATATATATATATATATATTAAAATTTATATTTATGTGTCTACATAAATGTGAATTCATTAGCTATGGTGATTTATAAGCTTTCTAAAGCATATCATAATGACATGCAATTCAACATATGTAACCTGTCTCATCAAATCACACATCGAGTGTCATTTGAATTATACATATTTTCAGATTCATGGTTCAATAAGCTCTTAGTTTATTACTGTATCATGTTTATTACTACGTCACAGAATCCTCATATATAGTGTTTATATAGGACGGTGGCGACAGTGGCAAGGAAAAGCTCCCTGAGATGGTAATAGGTAGAAATCTTGAGAGCAACCAGACTCAACGGGGAACCCGTCCTCATTTGGGTGATAACGGATAGCAGGGATTGATCTGCAGTCATACTGTCTGTTAGGAGACTGGAAGTTCAAAGTACCTTAGGTACAAAGCCTACAACAAGAACTATTGCTGATCTGTATGATGAAATCTAAGGGTGGCACGGTGGTGTAGTGGTTAGCACTGTCACCTTGCCCCTCCAGGACCCGTGTTTGATTCCTAGCCAGGTTCGATTCCCCGCTCCGTGGCAATGCTTGGTGGGTTTCCTCTGAGTACTCCGGTCTCCTCCCACAGTCCAAAGACATGTAGATTAGGCTAACTGGCATGCCTAAATTGCCCACAGTGTAGCGTGTATGTGTGTCTGCAGTGGATTGGCACCCCATCCAGGGTGTATACCTCCTTATGCCCTGTGGTCTCCTGTGATAGGCTCCAGCCCCCACCCCATGCTGGGCTCTGCTCTGCTGTTCCACTCGCCAACAGGACCAGCTGGACAAATTTGCAAGAGTAACTGCAATCCATTACATTGTTTTTGTTTTCCAAACCCAATTTCCAGTCCCCACATTAAGGTTAGCCATGTGAAACTCAAAGTCATGTATTAATGTGCACGGCCTAGAACTACTGTAACCCAGTAGGGAAAATGCATCATAGAGCAAATTGCAAATTTTAGTAGGATAAAAATTTTAAGACATATTGATTTTAGTCGAATGCATCCATAAATTATTAGCATGCATCGTTTTGTATTTGTATCTAGAGTGGAGGTGATGCCACTGATAAGATACCTGTGTTAAAATCTGCAATACTGGAATGTGTCATGTTCTTTTTTTCTTTCTTCTTATAGTACTAGATTCTTCTTTACTGTGGGTAAACAGAAATGGATCACTAAAACCTAATTGGTCTTTGTAATCTTAAAGAATAGATTTCTTGAAAACACCAGCAAATTTCTGATGTCCTCAATAGGAACAGGTTTTTTTTTTTTTTTTTTTTTTTTACACCCTGTCAAAATTTGGACGGTAAAAAAAATGCACATGTCACTTTTTGGAAAGTTGGAAAAATCAAATGTGAGGTCTTATGCATTTTAATGAGTCTCTGAATATTCTGAGAAAGCACACATGATCTGATCAAAAGATCAAAACACATGTAATGGTGAGGCAATACACTCAACATTAAAAAAAAAAAAAAAGTTTCCATCATTGTTTATCACATTTTCATTTTATCTCGTGCATCTCATCATTTCATCATCAGACAATTTTCCCAAATATTCTCAAAATATTTTGTCGCCGTTTCTTTGCTTGCGAAGCCGGGTCTCAGCCAAAACAATGCCATATTCCATACACAGTAGTATATTGTGTTGTCTGGTTTGATGTGTGCTCTTTTTGGTCACCACTGTGTCTGGCTGCAGTTGATTGAATAATTGGCAGCTTATTTTGGCTTGACTGCCACCTTTGGCTGATGAAAGCAGGAGGATCTTGGCAGCGCTCTTTATTACACAACCTCGATCCAACATGGTCTTATGATTGAAAATTTATAATGCTGCTTATAGGCCAAATCATATGAAAAGTTGAGGTGGATGGTTAAAGTTGGATCAAGGGCCAGGATGACGTCATTTTTATGACTTTGTTATAAAAAAAATCTAACAAAATTGCTCTCAGTTGTTAGAATTCCGCGGTTTCAAGTTGACTGATCAAACATCTTGCAGAAAACAAGATCTCACTTTATTATACACCACATCCTGGCTACATGTCCATCATTCACTAGCCCTAGTAGTAGTGTTTTCCCCATGAAGCAAACTAGGTTTATTTGCCAGGCTAAGGTTTGCAGCATACACGCCAACCATATTCAGATATTTCCAGTTTGGTATGTTTGATGTTTATTTCATGCACCACCTCTCAATTGTGGTGTCAGCATAAAGCAATTCAGAGCAGGCAATCTCCAACTGGCTCGCTATTACAAGCGACACAAACAGAATAAAATTAGGTCAGTTTGAAACAGATGTTCTTCTTGTTTCAATTTTTTCTTCCTTTTTGAAATCATTTTGAAGCCTTGTTTTGAAGGACAGTAAAAGTAAACTGTTCAGATAGATGTAAGAATACCTCTGTGCTAATGCTTATATTTAGGCTAGGGAAAATCTTCAATCCCCTCCTCCTTATCATCATCATCATCATCATCATCATAACCATCAGTAATATAATCAACCTTCCAAATGGTCAACCGTTGGTGGTTCTGCACCATGACAATAGAGGCCCATTTTAACCTCAGTGTTTGATTCTTGGTGAAGGTGTCTGTGCATGAAGTTGATGAGCATGAGGGATGCCAATTGTCCAAAAAGTCCAAGAAGTCCAGGACAATTTCTGCAGAAGGAAGAGCCAGTCATCCTCCTCTTCCTGTTCCACCACTGAGGTCTTGGTTGGTTCATCACTTTTCATCTGGAACCTTCACCTAGACCAGGGTTGGCTACCCTTCCCTACACCTTCTCACCAAGGTAAACTCTACATAAATAGATTTTCCTCCAGGAAGCATTGTTCTGCCTGAAAGGTCCTGCAGCATTCATAGTACCACAGAAAGGTTTCTTCCCCAATAAGATGGTGGTCCATGGAAAAAGAAGGCAAGAATCGGTGGTAATAGGACAGTATCATTCCTGCACCCGTTCCTCTGTTAGTTTTTGTAGTTCACATTTTAATCACTATATGCAATAAAATAAACCATGCACACTTTCAAATGAATGGAACACTGGCTGAAATATGTCAAATAGCAGCCTGTTAACCTAAAATTTTAATTTGTCAATTTGGCCTAGATCATGCATAGTGCAATAGTGCACTGTTTCATACCTCAAACTCCCTCTGTTCCACTCCTCTGAGGAAAGTGCCATTTCAGTGTTTATGTAAATGAGCTACTGCTGAGCCACGCCTAATAAAGAACAGCAGAGCTGAGCAACAAGCCAGGGGGAGGGACCTTCTTACATGAGGTCATAATAGGTATTTAGGTTTAACAGCCATTTTCTATTTGTACACACTAGTGATGCGCGGGTCGTCTTTTAACCCGCGGGTCGGGTTGGGGCGGGTAAAGAAATTGTCGCTTTATTTGCCAAAATAAAGTAAAGCCAAATATACAGTACTGACATGGTCTTTGGTTACATCTACAGCACTGAACATTCTAGCTGGTGTTTCGAGAAGGTAATCATCAACGCTAAACCTATCATTAACAAGCAGTTCATTATTAAGCAGTTGTTGTCTGCTGGTTTGCTTGCTGGTAAGTTACTTGGTCTTGTTTCCTGCAAAGTCCGAAATGCTGCATAGAGATCACTACAGTAGAACAGTACCCTGCGTGTTACAGTAAAAGTGTAGGTGAAGTAAATTGAGATGCTTTTCGTGGTTAATAGAACCGTTTGAACTCTGCTCCACTCCCTTATGAATGAGATGTCACTGCAAACACCTAATGCTGATATAACACAATGGAGTCTCAGGAGACTTTCCCAAAGGACATGAGCTAATTGTCAGGTGTCAGATGACTCTGTAATTATGCATGCTACTCCCTGACCCGGTTATTGGCTTTATACTCACCCTCAGCATTTTCACAGCTGACAGATCTGCCAGGTAGCATTGTCCCCCAAAGACACGCTCCTTCAGGCTGATCCATATTTCATTGATTTCACACACTTAATGATATGCTCATTGACTCATAGCATAATGTTATAGATTTGAATAATAACATTAATATTCTTGCCATTCTAGGATGTCTTGCCAAGATGACAAATGATACCCAGATGTTAACTCTTTTTACATCAGGTGATGACTTATTTTATATACTGTATATATTCGAGAATGTGTGGTAAGTAGAGTGTCTTGATTGTCTACTTGATTCGACCGACCTTTAGCCAATGGCACAAAGGGT
Organism: Clariallabes teugelsi; assembly: GCA_030014215.1. Taxonomy (NCBI): domain Eukaryota; kingdom Metazoa; phylum Chordata; class Actinopteri; order Siluriformes; family Clariidae; genus Clariallabes; species Clariallabes teugelsi. The sequence continues at coordinate 4,507,077 of JAQMYG010000035.1, forward strand.
GCATATTTAAGAGGAGGAAAAATCTTTAGTAATAGTAACTTCTTGAATTTTAAGTTTCGGACTCGTTGAACTCAATGAATTCACTGTCCAATTTAAAATAAACATCTGGACACCTGCACATATCCAATCAACCAATCGTGTGGCAGCAGTGCAATGCATAATATCATTTAGAATGAATGAACGAGCGCTTTTATTATCATTCAAAACTATACAATGGTATTGCACAGGCATAATGAAATTACGCTGCAGTTGACTCGCTATTTTGACTCATAGGAGGAAAAAAAGAAATTATTTCACAGTAATTGTACTGAAAATAAGTTAAAAATAGACTTCACAGTAAATGAATAAATTACAGGCTGATTAATAAATATATTGTACAGCTGATGAGAATATGTTGCGGAATGATTAATAAGTAAAAACATATTGTACAACTGTAAAAACAATATGGTAAAACATATATATTGCACAGTAAGTAACCTGCTGTGTGCAGTAATGTGCAGGATCTAATAAATATATTGCACCACTAAAGATAATATATTACACTAAATACTAATTTTCATATATTGCATAAAAAAAGGAAGAAAAAGAAGGAGATGTTCAGTTAATGCTCACATCAATCATCAGCATGAAGAAAAACATTTGATCTCAGTGCCTTTACCCATGGCATGGTTGCTTGTACCAGATGGGCTGATTTGAAAATGCTGTGAAATTCTCCTGGGAATTTCAGACACAATAGTCTGTAGAGTATATACAGAATGCTCCATCCAGAAATCAAGCAAGCAAGCAAGCCAGGAATGAATGAGTGAGTGAGTGAGTGAGTGAATGAGTGAATGAATGAATGAATGAATGAGTGAGTGAGTGAGTGAGTGAGTGAGTGAGTGAGTGAGTGAGTGAGTGAGTGAGTGAATGAATGAAGAAAGAAAGAAAGAAAGAAAGAAAAGTTCTTAGGGTGGAAACACCTTGTTCATAAGAGACATCAAAGGAGAATGATCAATCAACAAACTGTTATTCTCCTTTGGTCATTCTCCTTTGATGTCTCTTATGAACAAGATGTATCTAATCTAAAATGTAAGTGAGAGTCAAATTAAAACTTGAGTACACTTGAAAAGTACATAAAGAAAACATGTGAGCTGTTTAAGTCAAAACCGGGATTTGTGATGAAATTTCTTGTGAATACAGGCACCTGATCCTTGGAAATTTTTCTAAAGGAATTGTACACACAAGCCATTTCCACATGTTTGGGCCACTAAAGGAGTTCCTGGGAGGCCAGCGTTTTAGAAGTGAAGCAGGAGGTCTGATCATGTTTCCGGTGTACTGGGAAAACTTTCAAGCACTAGTGAAACTCTTGGATGAGTGCATTAGTGTAACAGAGGAGTATATAGAGAAATAAAGGGAGTCCTGGTTTGACTCGAACACTATAATCGTAGTTGTACTGTATAATCACAAACTCACAAACTGTCAGTTTCACAATTTTTTTTTTTTAAATATATACAACAAGCTCATACTAGTCAAGTAGTAGGTACACCTTGTTCTACATTAATTCTGCTAATTCTGCTTTAGAAGATGTTTGATGTTAGCATAATTTTGTTTTTGTTGTTTTGTTTAGTTTAGATGAAGAGTGCGGCAGTAACGTATGTATGTTGACTGGGATCCAGCTGTCTGTTCCATCAGAATCACAAGACAACAAGGAACCTGACAGAAATCAAGTATTCTGTATCTGCGTCTCTACCGCCTCCCTAGGAGACCCGATAGCTAAGGGAAGTGCTGCAGGCAGATTTCCAGGCATTAATAAAGATGTGTATGATTCCTGCTGTGGCATGGCATGAAAAAAAAAAAAAAAGAAAGAAATAACTAAACCAAATAACAACAAGAGTTTTGTAAGCTAAACCTCACAAGAAGAGCTTAAGGGGTTTGTTTTTTAAGGCTATGTGGATTTGCAAAGCAGGCTGTCTGCTAGCATGGCAAGGTATGGAGGCAGAAGTCTTTCGCTTTTGTGTGGCTGACAAAATGAATGCAGTTCAAGCAGGTCAACGTGCTACAGTTGCTACTACTCAGTAGGAATTTATTTATTCATCTGGATTCAGTAACCAGTGTTTAATCTCGGTGAATCCGGAGCCCATTCTTGGAACGTGGTACGAGAAGAAAAAAACATCAGTACCTGACTTTATAAATAGGAGTTTTTACAAAGCTGTAAACTGATGTCTGGACTTGATTTCATCATCATCTCACTCACTAACTCACATCGTCTATACCACTTTATCCTGTTTACTGGGTCATGGGGGGCTGGAGCCTATCCCAGGATACTTAGGGAAGAGGTGGGGAACACCAATTAGCCCAATCTTCATGTCTTTGGACTGTGGGAGGAAACTGGGATACTCGGAGGAAACCCACCAAGCACGCGGAGAACATGCAAACTCCATGCAAACAGTGGTGGGAATCGAACCTGGACCCTGGAGGTGCAGCGCGACAGCGCTAACCAGCGCTAAGGCTACCGTGCCGCCTTTAGATTCCATCATAGAGAGGGGAAAAAAACAGAGCTACTTCTGTTTCAGCTTTTGGATCAGCAATAGTTCAAGTTGTAGGCTTTGCCCTCAGGGTAATTCATTATATATTTTTTAGATTTGGGCAGATTACAAGTAGATTTGATGTAGTAGGTACAACATTGCGCTTCAGAGAACAGGAACTGAAAATTCGTAACAATTCACATTAGTTACACAGCATGAAAAGTATGCACAGTTTGAGAAAGAAGTTAGAGAAAAAATAGCTTTTCTTACAGACATAACTCCGAGCAGTGGTGTCTGGTGGTTTTTAAAATAGAGGGAGAGAACTGCCTGTCAGCAGACAAGGTCAGCAGTACATGTGCTTTTTTCATAGCACTTTACCGCCCCAAGAGATCTGAGAGGACCTGCTTTTGCTCTCTGACTTCTAAATTAAATCAATCTTGGATGTTTATCTGCCCTCTAACATTAGAAGTGTCTGCCGCGTCATGCTAAAAAGCAACCAAGCTGAAAATGTAGTGTCAGTTACAGTATAAGGTCCGGCGTCTGAAAAGTCGTCCAATCACAATGTTCCTTCTCAACTATAATCACCGATCATCAAATAGTAAAAGTGAGCAAAAGTCTTCCTGGATGCTTCCTTGCTTACTACCTCTGCTTCATATATTTTACATGTCTACCATAAATCAGTAGACATACACAAGGGGCGTTCAAGTCAAACCGGGACTTGTGATGAAATTTCTTGTGAATGAAGAAGTTAAACATGGTAGAGTGATTAGACGTTTAGCCGCAGTAAAACATTTGAATAGTGCAAAAGTTTTAAAAGAAGGTCGTACATCCGTGAACGACGATCCCGGGTAAGATGGCTCGGAGCCCACTGCAGTTGTTCCAGTGAACATTTAATGAGTGGAATGCCAGATGCTTGAAAATTGGTGGAAAAATTGTTGCCACTGGTTGTGGAAAGTGTCCACAAAATCATTCACCAACACCACTTTCACATTTCAGGAACTCGGCTGGGAGTTATGACCTCACGCCGAGCTTTTTCAACATGTTTGTGCCATTAAAGGAGTTCCTGGGAGGCCAGCATTTCACTGTCCAATCATGGCTCTGGCGTACTGAGAAAACTTTCTACCTTGATGTAATCCAAGCACTAGTGAAACACTGGGATAAGCAGATTAGTGTAGCAGGGGATTATATAGAGAAATAAATAGAGTTTTTACTCTTGTAACTGTGTTCTGTTACTCTGCACAAGCAAAAGTCCCGGTTTAACTTGAACACCCATTGTAAATAAGTTTGCTGTGCCGTCACCAGACTTAATTTTTTCTAAAATAAATAACATATAATTAGCATTCCTTTGAAGGGTCTTAAAATTCATATAACATATTTTTGTTACACAAATGATAACATCTCCTCACGATCAACTTGATATGCAAGTTACATAAGTGACATCATAAAACAGACAAATTGTTCATGATTAATCTGTACATTTGTCACAACACAATAGGAAGACGATGTGTTAGCACAGTTTTTAAATCTGTATGCACTTTACAATTCTTTTCTCTTTTTTTTTTCCTTCTAAGCTCTCATCCTAATTCATCAGAACTGTCAATCGGGTTCTTTGAGTGTCTTTTGTTCTATGACACGTTCAAATTGTGCAGAAGTGAGTTTAGTTCATGATATCCACAATGGTCCATGTCCGACCTCCAGACTCTGATGATGAGGGATATAAAAATTCACATTTAATTAAGATTAAGTAATAAAATTCTGACTAATACCTATTAAACCAGTCATTAACAGTAATATTGTGATGCAGTCAGTAGTCTGTATTTTAGTTCAAATAAAAACAATAATAAAATGTTGGGAAAAAAAGAGAATATAGGAATAAAAGGCACTCTATTATTATTATTATTATTATTATTATTAATAATAATAATAATAATAATAATAATAATAATAAAAATAATAATATTTTCAATACAAGTTTGATCTTTTTTTTATTGTTTACTTCTGCATTATTGAGTCAATACAAAAATGAGGCTAAAAAAATACAGGAAAATGTTGGCAGTAAAGGAAAACACACATTGCATAATATACCACTTTTCTTCCATCTGGATTAATCTGCAAAAACAAAAACAGGTCAGTCAGGGTCCCTAGAAAAACTGTGGGAGGTTCCTTAAAATGCTCAGAACAATTTAACAGCAAATTTGTTTAAAAAAAACTGCACAAAGTGTACCTGAGACCACTGATGCATTTTTTTTAACAGCAAAGGGCTGGTACACTTACTATCGACAGTGTTTCGTTTATTGCTCTTTGTTCTTTGTTAACAGAGTTTTTAAACATTCTAAGTTACAGGTACTAAGCTTGGGTCTGAATAATTATGCAAATGGAATATTTCAGTCTTTATTTTTTTAATAAATGAAATAAAACACTTGTCACTGTGTAGTACAGGGTGTAGAATGATGTGGGGTAAAATAAAATCCATTTTAAGGTGAGTGTGAAAGATAAAATGTGGAATACACACACCGGCCACATCATTAGGTACACCTTGCTACAGTAGTACTCGGTTGGATCCCCTGTTGCCTTTAGAACTGCCTTAATTCTTTGTGGCGTAGCTGTAGACTCAACAAGGTGCTGAGAACACTCCTTGGAGATTTCCACTCTTTTGGACATGATAGCATTGTACAGTTGATGCTTATTTGTCGGCTTCACATCCACAATGCGAATCACCTGTTCTGCTACATCTCAGAGGTGCTCTACTGGATCGAGATGTGGTGACAGTGGAGGTCACTTGAGTACAGTGACCTCATTGTCACGTTCAAGAAACCAGTTTGAGATTATTTTAGCTTTGTGTACCAAGAAAATCTCCCTCACACCATTACACCACCACCAGCCTGAACCATTGCTACTGTATAAAGCAGGATGGATTAATGCTTTCATAATGTTTAAGCAAAATCCCATCTGAATGTAGCGACTGGAATCAAGGCTTATTAGACCAGGCAACATTTTTCCAATCGTCTATCCCATGCGAATTGCAGCCTCAGTGTCCTGTTCTTAGCTGACAGGAGCAGCACCCGGTGTGGTCTTCTGCTGCTGTAGACTATCTGCCTCAAGGTTTCTCGTGTGTGTGCATTCAGAGATGCTCTTTGGCTTACCTCAGTTGTAATGAGATGTTATTTGAGTTACTGCTGCCTTTCTATCAGCTCGAATCAGTCTGGGCATTCTCCCCTGACCTCTGCCATCAACAAGGCATTGTTGTCCGGAGAACTGCTGCTCCCTGGATATTTTCTCTTTTTCAGACTATTGTGTGTGAAACTCCCAGTAGATCAGCAGTTTCAGGAAATACTCAGACCAGTCCGTCTGGCACCAACAACCATGCCATGTTTAATGTCACCTAAATCATCCTTTTTTCTCCATTCTGATGCACATGTTTCGATGTTATTAGATCGTCTTGACCGTGTCTACATTCCTAAATATGTTGAGGTGCTGCCATGTGATTAGCTGATTATATATTTGTGTTATAGAACATTTGAACAGGTGAACCTAATAAAGTGGCCGATGAGTGTGTGTGTGGTTTGTGAGTGACAGGTTTTTTTTTTTTAAATAATAGCCTTATCAAATATACCAGTTAATGATATACTGGCTGCCTGGCATTATACTTCTGTCTTCATTCAATGTGAAATGTATTTTATAACCCAGGCACTTTGGTATAAATTAATTACAAGCACATGGAAATTGCTTTTAAATTGAGTTTTAGTTGCTTCAATATGAGCTCTTGCAATTCCATTCTTTTGAACATTGCAGTAATAGAACACAAAAGTTAAACTAGCCTGAGTGATCGAGGGCTACTGAAATCCACAGCTAAGCCAAAAAGAACAGCATAGCAAGTCTGACACCTTAAATTACCAGTTGCACAGACAACAATGCACAAAAAAAGAAAAAAAAAAAAGAAGAAAAGTGACACGAGCCTCATTACTGGCATGATGTGGCACAAACCCCGTATTTGTTTAGATGTGTTAGATGTATGAAAGTAAAATAGTCTTGTTAAACATCAACATGCTGTATAAAAGGTTTTTCTTGTATCTTTCCAAAACCAAATACAGATTATTATTTATTTTTTGTTATTCATTATAATACACTGCCTGGCTTTAAAAAAAAAAAAAAAAAAAGAAAGAAAGAAAGAAAAAAGTTCACACAATTTTTGTTCGACTGCCTTTGATTATGCTGCACAATGTGAAAGCCAATCCATGTGCAAAAATGATCCCACATGCTCCTAGAACTCTTTCACAATTTGAGTCATGGATTATGTCCATGCAATTAGAGAAGAAAAACCCCACACATGTGATAACCTGGTCAGTACATTCAGGTCATCAGCTGACTTCATTTTGTTGCCACATAACGTTGCTGAGCCTAAATCTGAGCAACTGAAGCGACCCCAGAAGTTTGTATGGAATGTGAATGTGTAAAAATGGTCAGATAGTCCCTGGCCACACTGGTGTTTAGGTTCAATCCTGTGAGCTCATGTGACATTGTGTGTGCGTGGAAATGCTCTTACATTCACTTTTAAATATAGTTCTGATTGCTAATATGTATTTTTTATGATGCAACTTCACCAAGCATTTACATGATCTACAATCACAGTCATTCATTATTTTTTTCCTATGACAATTCTTCTGTGAATTTGACAGCTTAGCCCAATCCTTCCAGGTTTTAATAATTCATTTGGATGGTTCTTACTGTAACCTAATTCCAGTAATATCTCTAGATGTTTTCATCATTCGATACAGCCACTTCTAAAATAACGACTTTTGTGCCTTGTGAGTTGAGTTGTAAATGTACCCACGACACATAAAAAAAAAAAGATTAAAATCCTTAACATTACAATACAAACCGTTATTCCCAGAATCCTTTGGGGTGTTGTGAGTTTCAGGGTGGGGCCTCAGTGGATCACTTTGTTTGTCACCCTGTAGATTGTTCAGTATAAAGCAATAAATAAAGGCCAACTGTAAAGGTGTTGGATTGCATTCAAGTAAAAACATCTTAAATACAATTACATGTATTAGATTTTTGAGCATATAACGTTAAAGACAAAACGGTATCGATGCTAAAAATCGTCTCTCCTAGGCGAAAATGTGAATTTTCAGATTGGATCATATACAGTAACTCCATTTTTCATAATACTTAATGCTTCTTATTTCCTGATCTATGCTTTGTTTTTTTGTAAATATGCATACACATTTATACTTTTAGCATATAAAAAGAAACACATTTGCTAAATACAATTTTATGTAATTTCATGCCCTGTAACTTTTTTTAAATTAAAATCTTTCAATGATATTAATTGTCATTCAGATGAAACTTGGCCAGTTTAGTTTTCACATAAAAAGACATAAACCTTAAAATGTGTATTATTCAAAATTGCTAAGATATCCCAACATTAACTTGACATGGTTATGGACACTACAGATTGTTTTTAACAAAAACCAAGCAATTTTTTTTCTTAAAATGTAAGCAACATTTTTAAAGGTCATATGCTTCTAGAAGCTCACGTCAATTTTAGTATCAATAGTCATATAAGAAATATAAAACATATTTAAAAATATTTGTAAAAATTGCAGTTAAAATGATTATTGTTTGAAGCGAGACAGTATAACTTATAAAAGCATCTCTCCAAAACAGATGAAGTTCACAACTAGAAATTTTTATGAAAGCGAAATTGGTTGAATAAACTTCAAAAATAGCTTCTTTGGCGCATACTTTTTCTGTATTATACATGTAATATCTTTAAAAAATTTAATTAAATCAGCACCTATATCAATTTAATGCTAATTTTAAGCTTTTAATAATTTTTTTCTATTGATAGATCATTAGAATTTTTCCTATAGATGGTTAATGCTTAAAATGTGCTAAATTAATTTATATGAAATTAGCCACTAGAAAATGTGTAGAAGTTACACAATCCTATAGTATATTTCATCAATTGTAAATGTACTGTACTGGAAATACTAGATAATTACTATAACTATATAAACTATAGTTTACCTTAAACACCCTCATATATACTGATTTTAAAACATCAATGTGACCCTAAGGAGAACGGTAGATTGGGTTTAACATTGTGTTTGTACAGTGTTTTTGACACTGACAACCACATCCTTCCTTTCATGCTCCTTTTATACCACGACTAAATTTGTGTCTGCAATTCACATTTCAAATCCTTCACTTTTGGATGAAAATCGACTTCATCATTTGTTTGACTGTTGAAAGCACACAAAGCAGGATTAACAGAGCAAATGCTATGCAGAATGCCACACAATCTGCCTCAGTGAACGTTGTCTGGTGTTTTTTAAGAAATGCTTTCTGATGTTTAAATATAAGCAATTTGTTTAATGTTTGGTATTGGGTGAGTTTTCAGAGCTGGGGTGGAAGTGATACTGGATGATCCTGGGTTGACTTTTTGCACATCTGGTCACAAAACAAGTCCAAATAAATAAATAATGACTGTGGATACTTAATGAAATTGATACTAAAGAATTCAGTAGATTCTGAACTTATAGATTAATAATGCACACACACACACACA
>JAQMYG010000035.1:4520464-4533079 GCA_030014215.1 Clariallabes teugelsi
TCCTGAAGAAATTTTAAGTGTGCCTATGCCGCTGCCGGGTCACTTCTAATGTGTGCGGCATCATAGACGGAACTATGATGTTATAGCTGATGCTGGTCTCAAAGCCTGGTGTACGGGACATTTTGGGGCGGTTTTTCGGGGATCTTTGGGAAAACCGTGTAACGAATCCCTACCAAAAGTCATAGCACACCATTCCCAATCGAGCCGCACGAAACGGTGTAACATACGTGAGGGTCGTCTCAAAGCTGCGGGGCGTGAAACGGTCCAAAGTTTTAGGCGGAAGAATAATAAATGGATTTCTGGGGGAAGAATAATAAGTGCGCCTAGGCACACTTAAATAGAATAAAGCACATAAATGTTTCCTGTTTGTTTCCTGAACAATTTAAAATGGCAGTACATGTTTAAGAAAACTGGTGCACAGTCATGTTGGAACTGGTGTAAAGTTGTTTTTCAGGAGTTGGAGTCAGCCCCTTACTTCCAGTGAAAGGAACTTTTAATGCTTCAGCATAACAAGACATTTTTGGACAATTTTATGCTCTCGACTTTGTGGGAACAGTTTGGGGACGGCCTCTTCCTGTTCCAACATGACTGCGCACCAGTGCACAAAGCAGGGTCCATAACGACATGGATGAGCGAGTTTGGTGTGGAAGAACTTGACTGGAGTCCTGACCTCAACCTGATAGAATGCGTTTGGGATGAATTAGAGCGGAGACTGCAAGCCAGGCCTTCTCATCGAATATCAGTGTCTGACCGCACAAACCCTTCCCAGAAGAGCGGAAGCTGCAAAGGGGCGGGGCCAGCATCATATTAAACCCTATGGATTAAGAAGTGGATGTTACTCAAGTTCATATGCATGTGATATATGTGGAATGCGAATACTTTTGGCATCTGACTTCACATAAAGGGTAAACATACTGTCCATGTTTTATACATACCGTCCATTTTAATTTTTTCAAATTCCCACTATTTTTCTTTTTAGTTTGCTTCTGGTCTGTTACTGATTAAAGGAAACAATAGCTGGAATTGTATGGTGAATATTTAATCTTTGTTAAACAAGTTCTTATAAGTCCTCACCTCGGAGTCAAGCCACGTACCAGTATGCAACTCTGCATCTGCTTTCATTAGACCGAGCAGGAAAAACCCAACCTGTGAAAGACAAGTCCTCACTCTTTGTTCTTTAACCTAATTTGAAGGAAACAATGGGCCAATTGCAGCAAACATTCTCCTACAGTAAATTCCCTTTTAATTTGATGTTAAGAGAAAAAATTAAGTCAACAACAGAAGCACTAAACGTTCTTAACCATCCCAAACTTCTCTTACCCATATGAGTTGAATGATGAATCCCACTTGACCATACATTGGAGGTGCATAGAATTAGCATACTGTAGGTTACGCCTTTGAACACCATATAAGGGCATATACAGTATAAGATGCCACAGCAGAATCATCTTGTGGTAAAATGGCGATCTTCCAGCGCATGAGCACTGCTGTTATAGGTACATCAAAATCACAGCAGTTACAAAAGATCTGTAATGCTGTGAATGTCATGTCCGTATTCAATGTCCACATATTTAAATAAATAAAAGAAGTTGGTTTGATGGCGCATAGAGTAAGGACATAATCTCCATCACCCATATTAGAGTTTTTTAAAGTTACGTTTTTTTAAATTTATTTTTATAATAGTTGAACTGGATTGCGGTTGTTTTCGCACTTGTGTTCCAGTGTGCTCGTGGCAAGCTGAAACGCCTCAGCATTCGTTCATCTCTTTCTTTAAATCTGTATGATCTCTTAAAATGTGCTATTTGTGTAGATCCTGGCCAAAGCATCTAACAGCAATCTGTGAACCATTCAGAAGCAGAACACACACAATCTTCCACAGGGTTTATAGAGTTAATTGGGATCAATTGAGCAATAATCTGTTTAGGCGACAAATTAACTGATCCAATCATTTTAACTCCTCTAAAAACCTTTTACAATCAAACATTGATTATATAATGCATTTTGTTCATATTTCTCACATTTAAAACTGTTTCTGTGCATCAAACAATTTGCAAACTGTAAAAAAACTTTCTACAGTTGCAGAAAAAGTAGGGAAAAACTGTGGATATGATCAAATAATGTTTGCATATCACTTCTGGCATGAGGTCCCATATGTACTGTATTCTTACTAAACCCTTTTCTACATTATGAATGACTTAGGTTTACTCCTAATATCCTGGATCAGGGGAAGAAACATGCAAAAATACTCTGCATCGTTCAAAATGGACAGATCCGCAGGCGGTTACCCTATGGAGTTCTGAACAGGCAGAGGCACGGTCACCCAGATGCATGGTTGCTAGGTGATGTCACCGCAAGGACAATCAATGCGGACACGCCACACCTGTCAATGAGCCTATTTAAGGGCCCTGATACCTTAGCACCAACATGACATGACATGACACGACAAAGGCAAAGAACCAGCCGACGTCTGGACAAGCAGCCGCTGTTTTAAAAGAGACAGAGAGCAGCACGGCATCAGTTCAGCGTGCGCTCTCAGTTTAAGCGTAAAGTTAAAAAGCACAAAGTCACATATAAATTCTCAGTAGGGTGTAATCAGCCCGAGAAGATCAAAAGTTTTATTTTTAGTTTCCAGAGCCCCGTTCAGTCTTGAGGAGACGGTGGAGCTCTGTTTATTTCATGTTTACAGTTTTCTTTAGTTTTTCCTTAGTTTACGAATCATTAATCTGACAGTATCTCCAAACAGGAGGGGCTTCCTGTGTGTATCTCATAAGCATAAACGTTTATTAATATTATTACATCCCGTGGTGCGGCTCTCTAACTGCAACACGTAACAGCTATTCAGTATAATACTTAAATCATATTAGGCTGCCCCAGAACACACTGTGTTTATACAAAGTTAAAATGAAACAACCGATAATAACTGCTGGTTCTGGTTCTCCTGCCCATAGCAACTCATAGACATCCTGGTGGGCGAAAAATTACCCTACGCATAATGTGTCACTGAGGGTTTTTTTTTTTTTTTAATGGTGGATGACTAATTTGGGCAATTAATTTATTTAATCCATTTAGTCATTATTTGTTTATTAACCAGGAATTTAAGATTTAGTATGTAATATATACTGTGGAGTGCTATAACAAAGAACTTGCCCCTCCCTGAATTTGTATATATTTTTTGCATGTATGTCACAAATAAATGATCATTAAACAAATTCTAATACTACACATAAATAACTCAAGTAAATAGAAAATGCTGTTTTTAAATGAAGATTTTATTTATTAAGATAAAGAAAAAATCTGGACCTACGTGAAAAAAGTAATACGCCTCCCTTGCTAAATCATGAATGAACTGTGATTTTTGTAATTCTGACTTACATTTCACTGGCCACATCCAGGCCTGATTACTGCCAGAACTGTTGAATCAAGTAATCACTTAGATAGAACATGTTTGACTAAGTGAATCATGCTAAAATATCTAAGAAAAGTAACACAATCTAAAGAAATACAAGAACAGATAAGAAACTAAGTAATTTACATTACCAAGCCATTTCTAAGGCAGTGGGACACCAGCAAACTACACTCAGAGCCATTATGCACAAATAGAGAAAATTTGGAACATTAGTGAACACAACGACAAATTATCCATGAGCTCATTAAGTAACCCAGAAGAACATCTAAAGATCTGCAGGTCTCACTTGCCTCAGTTAAGGTGAGTGCTCATGATTCAAAAATAAAAAAGGAGACTTGGGTCAAAAATGGTATCCATGGATCCAAGGCAAAAGCCACTGCTGACCAAAATGAACACAAAGGTTTGCCTCACATTTGGCAAAAAATATCCCCAAGACTTTTGGCCAAATATTTTATAGACTGATGATACAAAAGTTTAACTTTTTGGAAAGTTTGTGTCCCAATACATCTGGCATAAAACTAACAAAGCATGTTATAAATAGAACATTATACCAACATTCAAACATGGTGCTGGTAGTGTGAAGGTCTGGGGCTGCTTCGGAAACTTGGACCTGGACAACTTGCCAACTGATGGAACTATGAATTCTGTGCTTTACCAGAAAATCCTGAAGGAGAATGACTGACCATCAGTTTGTGCATCTCAAGCTTGTGCACACTTGGGTTATGTAGCAAGACAGATCCAAAACGCACCAGCAAGTCCACCTCTGAATGGTTAAAAAATACAAAATTAAGGCTTTCACAACAGTGGCCAGTGCTCTAGATCGCAACTAAGGACCCCTACCTTTTTCCACATGTGCACACACATCAAGCAAACAACGTACGTCTTTTGATTGCGGGAGGAAACAGGATTACCTGGAAGAAACATTATAGTCACTGGTCACAGCAAGGAAAGATAAATAGAAGTGGTCAGTTTAATGCTGTGGCTCCAGATGCTACATAATCAACGCCGAGTTAACACAAATATATTTATGCAGTATACTGAAATACCTTGAGAGCTTTCTTCCAAACTAGAGCGATTCGAGAGAAAAATCTTTAAAGCTGGAGAGTCTAGGTATTCATCTACCTTGCATTTCACAAACCAAGGAACATGCATGCAAGCTTGTGGTTCACATCTCTCTTTTTTTATTTACTGTACTTCCAGCAGTAGATGATGAATGATTCGTAAGATGCCTTTACAAATATAGTTGCCATGAAGGCTTGTGTAAAAAATAATAATAAAGTAAACCAAAAAGTGCCATTTTACAGTCTGTTTAAATGGACTGAATTTATACTCGCCTATGACACAGTAATCGGGCTAAATAAGTCCATGAGTTAATGATGTGATCATATCAGCATGCATTACACAAACATTACTATCCAAAGGAAACTCCCTTGGCTCATGTTAATTAACTAAGCTCATTTTTCTCCCCCGTTTCCTTGTTAATTACTTGAACATTTTTGAATGTATAATAAAAACTCCCTGAACTTACTATGGTGTGACTAACGATTCTGTCACTCCATTTACTATGAGCGCACACGTGATTCGATGTTTTTTGTTCAGTGTTTTTCCCATCCATATTCTGAAGGCGCATATATATACAGTATATTGCCCCATGGTCAGGCAAGTGCTCAAACTCCCCAATAAAATGTTATATAAAAGCCTATATCAGTATTGAGGTCTGGTGGGGAATGTGATTGTGTTATTAAATGTATTTCTGAATAGAAATCTAATATTGATGTGTTAATGTAATATAATGTGACCAATATAGTGTGGGGTGCACAAACCAACCCTCTAGGACATTTCCCTGTCTCAGTTTGAGAGGGAAGACAGTCGGATCCATCAGATCCTTACAGTACGGAGGCAAACACGACACCCTTTGAAGCAGGTGAGAAAGAATGACTAAGTAAATTTTGAAAGGCTTGCCAGGACTGAAAGAGAGTGGGTGTGTAGATTTGGTTCTGGCTGACTGGAAAAAGCACTGGGAAACCATGGATGAAGAGCTGGCAGACAGCTCACGCGAACCTGGAGGTGGTTCTGTTGGCTAAATTCCATATCGCATCAGAAATGTACCAGATGTAATTTTGGTGGATGGCCAACCCACTCAAAGAGAATTCTAATAGAGATGTACCATCCGCTGAAATGACTGTCAGTAGTTGAAGACAGACTGTAATTAGTCGTTAGCACTGTCACCTCGCACCTTCAGAGACCTTGCCTCCATTCTGTGTATGTGTGTGTGTGGAGTTTGTATATTCTCCCTGTGCTGGGTGGGCTTTCTCTTTGACCTGGGATGGGTTGGCACCTCATCCAGGGTATACCCCACCTTGTGCCCGGAGTTCTCTATTCTAAACCCTACACAGGACAAGCAGTATAGATAATGCGTTTATGGACACATTTCACTTGACTTTTTTAATGTAGCTATTTGTGCATTTGTAAATTTGATATTTACATTTATAACATTTGGCAGAGGCCCTTATCCAGAGACTTACACTTTTATTCCATTATACATCTGAGCAGTTGTGGGTCAAGGCCTTTTCTCAGGGTCCCAACAGTGGCAACTTGGTGGTGCTGGGGTTTAAACCATGGGAATATTAGATACGATTGGAATGAACTTTATTGTCATTGTGCAAAGTACATGTATAAAGCCAATGAAAAGCATTTAGGATCTAACCAAAAATGCGCAAGTGGCCAATTTACAATAAATAACAAATGTAGTAAAATAAGGTTATAGGTTCATATGTACAAGGGTGTGAGTGTCTTTTGTACAGAAGGTGCTGTAGCTATTATAATTAGGACATATACAGTATGGTAATATCCAGGTATATCTGTGCAAACAATGATCGTGCAGTGGTGAAGACATGTCATGAATATAATATGCCAAACAGGACATACATATGTCTGTATGGTACAGAATAAAGCTGAGTAGAATATACAGTAGAGCAATGATAGCATTAATGATTGCTATATTGTAAATGTTCTATTGTACTGTACAGTATATTTCTATTTTTATTTCTATTTTTATGTACAGTATATTTCTATTTTTATTTCTATTTTTATCCTAGTTAAATTAAATTTTCTATCATATTTCTTTTATTCATATTTATTTCTTATCTATAAGCTTTAATTCTCTTTTTTAAGGTCACTGGCGGTCTTATAAGCATTTCACTGCATATCGTACTGTGTATGACTGTGTATGTGACAAATAACATTTGAATTTGATTTGATTATGGATAGTGCAAAGATGCATAGTGGATAAAGCAGTTCATCAGAAAGGAGGCTTGGCGTAACGTTCACATTGCATTTCTATTTAGAGTGTCTTCTAATAAATGCCATCAATGGTTAGTACCAGCACCCAAGACTCCTGAGTTTACCTTGAAATACACACATAGCTCAGTTGTTGTGGCTAGCTGTTCCACTCAGCTATACAGGTATACAGTAGAAGATGGGCTACAAGAGCAATCCACCAAAGAGGAGAATAGGGAACCCTTCATCCTGGGCCATGGTGGTATTCCATGTGGCTAACTCTATGAGCAAATGTATTTTTTTGTTACTAGGCTTCATCGTGCTCTAGTCCGACAGTCTCATGGCTGGGTCATTTACATCAAGATAGCCCACAGACTTATTGATTGTTTCTTTTGACCTTCTAGACTAAATGCTGTATTTTATCACATTCTTTCAAATCTTGTCCAAGTCTCAGAAAATATTGAACATGGTGGGTCTATTAGAAAAGAGCAGTTCAGGCTATCAGTGCATATGGATGAGCAGTGATTATGTGCAGTAAAATCCCCCAAAGCTTTTGCTTTTCATTCCACAAATATCCCTAATCATTGCTGTCCTGATTCAGCTTTTCTCATGGGCTGGGAACTGTGCTGAAATGATCACTGACCAGAGAGTGAATTTCAAATCCAAGCTCATAAAGCAGCTTCTCCAGTGAATTATAGGGATAAAAAAGTTTTCATTCTGAGACTGAGAAGAATGGTTAAAAATGCTTCTGTCCATATTTTTTGTTTTGTTTTCTTTTTTTTTGTTTTACCAACCATGAGTTCACACCTTTTAAATCTTTCTATGGAAAAATAGTTCAAGGGCCTCCAGGTTTGCCGCATACCAGCTGGGAGAGGGAAAGTCAGTTCTCAGCTGGAAGAATCGTGGGTTATGTGTTGCAGTATTAATAGAAAAATATTTAAGTAAGGCCCTAGAAACTCTTAAAAGAGCCAAAGAAATAGATCTATAATGACAAGAATGCTACAGTGTGAGAATTCAAACCTATTCCCAATCTCCAACAGTGAGCTATGAGGTGACTCATTGGACTGCTCCAGACGCCTACGAGGTACGGGCCAGCAGGTCTACCAAGCGAATTCACTTAAAAAATGGATAAAGAAGTAATCTTTAAGGATGGCCACAACTGTAGGATGGATGCTGGTATGTGAAATAGGGGAAGAAGAAGAGAAGAAGGAAGGGAAGATGTTAGATGTTATTTGGGAACAACAGCTGCAGGAGCATAGGCATGTCATTCATGTGTTTCTTCATCTCCAGATTAATGGGCATGATGTGATAACTCGGGCTTCTTACTCTAGGTAAACAGGGGAAAAAGAGAGAAGTATTACTTACTTAGTAGTCATAGACACCCAAATAAAAAAAACATATTGAAAGAAACTCTGTATTCAATGATGTGAAAATGAGTTTTTGGTCATTCAGGTATTACAAATTATCTGCAGGGTTTCATATTCCAGATGTTTAAGACCTAGAGAAAGGAATGTGATCACTGACATGTCTGCCCAATTTTTCCACTTTGGAAACAGACTAGGAACTACATACCTTAACTGGGAATTTACAGTAACAGCTACCTGGTAGGATAGTTAGGCACAAGGTAGCCACCATCTGCTTGCTAGTGTTTATGGACTTGGACGTGTGAAGCATCACCATGTTTGTGTATCGGTGTTTGGATGCAGCTTATTTTTAGTTCACAATGTTTTTCCTTTATTCAGTTTATCCAATATCACTCAATATTGTGCATGCACAAGTTGCTGCTGACAGCAATGTACTGTGTACACAAATGCACATATTGGGTTTATCCATGTGGTTACGCCTAAACGACTCATCGCCTAATCATAGTGCAAATAAATACACATGCTATATTGTAGCACTTAGCATATAATGTATATATATATATCACCCAGTTCAATCACGGAAGTAACTCATATGTATTGTACATTGAAAAAAAAACACTGCAGTGCACCAGATACCAATATTTCCAATTATATACAATATTGTCAGAGTATAAGTAATTGTATGAAGTCTGGTATATTGTATGTGTGTGCGATGAATGAATCAATCCGGAATGATTGCAGAGTGGGGAAATGGGACAGATTTAGTCAAGTGGCTTGTTATGCTTTACAGTGTATATTCATGGTGTATTTCACTCACTTTGTCGGACTTAAGAACAAATCAAACTTACGAATGTGCTCCCGGAATGGAACTTGTTCGTCAGTCGTGGACTATAATGTATCCTTTTTTTATTTATTTATTTTTACTAATATTCAAGCTGTAATGCAGAATATTTAGTAGGTGTTCCTTGGTCTCGTGGGACGCTATACTTATAAATGACTTTGTAAGGGTCCAAGAGTGAAATCAAATCTCTAGGCTGTTTTTGACCCTTATAGTGGTTTTTAAAGGCTGAAGTGCAGATAATAGCTACACTACTACAGCCTTTTGTTTGTTTTTTTGTTGTTGTTGTTGTTTGTTGTCTCTGCATTTTCATTTCTGTTTTATATTTTAGGCTAAGATGCCTTTTTCACCTACATGATACCAGATTTCCAAGAACTTTCACAGACTGAAATCCAACTTGAAATATGACTCGAGTTGCTGTTTTGTTAGCAAGCAAGTTCCACGCAAAATGATTTATTGTGATTATTTTGTATCATGAAGGTACCATATAGCAAAATTCTACATACATCCCAATATTGTGGCCTCTGGTATATAGCTTACAGCTGCACATTTTCAAACACGATATCGCTAAATGGCACGTAACCCACTTTCAGGTCATCATAAATGCCTAATTCATCAAAAAGTAGGAATACTACCTTCTTTAGTATGTTTATTTTGGAATACCCATGGGGCTGCTGCAGAAAAACAAAGTCCTTCCAGTACAGTGTGTCCACTCAGCAGGCTCTGATCTTGGCAGCGATCCCAGTGATCCCAGTCAGTTATAGTCTACTGCAGAAAAATGGGCTCCAGGTTCAAACACACAGATTAAATGACGACTGTTAAAATCAGACCAAAAAAAAAAGGATAACCCATGTGCATTTGATCTATGGATCAAATAACACAGACGTGCATGTCTGGCAGTGCTTTTTTTTAATATACTTTTTAACCAATCAAAAGATTATCAGTTTTATCATGAATACAGCAAATATAAACAGTATATCAAAGCAATCTATGAAGCTGAACAATTAAATGTTATTTGAACACAATCTCACACTTACAAATTTGTAAAAGTTTGCATGATTCAGATCAAATAAAGAAAATGACAAGGACGGAGGTTAGGGATTGGTATTGTATCATTATTACCTAGGCGTAGGATTTCATTTTTATGAAAATCTTCAATTTGAATTCATGCAAACATCTCAGGAGATCAGATTCAATAAAACGTTCAAACCACGTTGTATCTTCCATGATCTGAATCTGCATATATTCGAGCGCTATACTACAGTAATTAACGTCTTCAATGACTCTAAACAACGACGTGCTCGCGATACATTGCTTCTCAAGGTATACATCCGTCTCTCGATGCTCGACTGAGTTTAAGCCATTACGAACGCTTATCAGGAGTGTGAAGTGTTTTCATTGCACAAAAGATTTGCCAGCAGCTTCAGTGACCTGCACGTAATTTCACTTGTCACACTGATGACTTAATGCTCACTCGGGGGAGGAGAGAAGGCTCTTTATGTCTGCCAGGCCTGACACTTTAGCTGCAGTAGATCTGTTCAGGCAGCACCTCCTGTAAAAAATAAGCTACGGTTGCCTGTGAATATGAATACAGGAATTCCATATCTCTGCAGCTCACCGTTTACAACGCATCGATCACATCCGACTTGAGTTTTAACCATGATTCCCTCTAGAGTCGGGATCCTTGAATGAACAAGCAGGGACTTCCCGGCTGAAATACAGGTGAGGGTAATGATGCTTTGCATGGAAATGTATGACTGTATGTGTTTTTAGTTTCTCATCTGCTGCTTTGTTGAACGTGCATTTACTGGATCTCCCCGTACCTATAAAGACAACATAAAAGTGATTGACTGGATATTTATTTAGAGGAACGGGTTATGCTTCGCAGCAGCACATCACTGAACATGGTGCCTTTATGAATTTTATATCATGTAATCTGATTTTAGTGTTGCTGTATTAGCATATCGAGGTACTTGAGAGGACTGCATCTCATTACACTTCTAATTCTTGCTTTGGACTGATCACTGTATCTAAGGAGAGAGTCCCACAGGACCCAGTCCACATCAAGTTCAACTGAAGTTCAAGATCTGCACGAGTGCCTTACTGTGTACCTGTATATATGCTTAATGTACTGTACAGTGCCAGTCAAAAGTTTGGAAACACCTTGCAATTTTTCCTGATTTTTCTTTCTTTCTACACTCCTCTGCAGCAGAGGTAAGTTTTGGTCTTGTTTTCCTGGGATGGATGGCTTAATGAGAGCCAGTTTCATCATGGGTTTTAAAATGGATGGGTTTTAAAATGCATTTTACAATACTGTTCTTCCAAGAACTGTTCCAGAACAGCTGACCTTCATGTCTTAAAATAACCACTGACTGTTGTTAATGATGATGATGATGATGATGATGACACCGACATTGATGATGATGACAGTAATAGTGATGATGATGATGATGATGATGATGACACCGACATTGATGATGATGACAGTAATAGTGATGATGATGATGATGATGTTTTGTTACTTAATTACCTAATGCCATAAGTATCATTTCATAGTTGTGAAAAATCCAGTATTGTTCTAGAATGTAGAAATAAAATTTAAACTTGTGTCCAAACTTTTGACAGGTACCGTATAGTCACTTCATACACAACTACTTACACTTAATCACGTGATCTAATAGATGTTGAGCAGAAATGCGCTTATGTGGCCAAAAGCATGTAGACATCTGGCCATCATACTGTACCATACAAATCCCCACATCCACGATTCAGAATTTAGTGAAAACTCTAAATAAAATGTAATTAGAGCGCAGGCTTTTTTTTTTTAAAGCAAATGGGGATGTAAAAGAAAAAAGCACATTCCAACCACCTAGACACTGCTGGACAGAAATAAGAACAGTAGCACTTAATATTGACTTTTTTCTTGCAAATATTAAATTAAACAGTAAGAGATTTATCACTAATGTCAGTGTCAGCTACTAACATTTCTAAATTCATGGTCGGAACAGAAATTAGGTTGACCAGACCATTGACAAATGTGTTGTTTCAATAATTAAATGCTGTTTGCAGTGTGTGCGCTGCGACTGATCATCACACTGTCCAGGATGAACCCCGCCTCATTCCCGAAGTTTCCCGGCACAGGTTCCAGGATTCCTGCAGCCCTGTACAGGATAAGCGCTATAAAAATGGAATACGTAATGAATCCTGGAAACGTAAAAACACACAAAAAAGAAAACATTAAAGGTCAAATAAATGTAACAGATGGTCATTAAATAATATTATAATATCCCTAAAAACAACCTGGCTTTTGCAGACATCTTGCTCAAGTTCTATCATGTTTGTTTGGCTCTGTCTCAATCTTGACACTATATGCCTCAGATAAGGCAGCGTATTCAATCTGTTATTGTTAGAGATATGCACATTTTTATTGAATCTTTCCCCTCTAAACTTAATTGATCAATATTGGTATTCATACTGTACCAATATTTCAGCATACAGAATATTGTGACATTTTTTGTTTGTTTGTTTGTTTGTTTGTTTGTTTGTTTGTTTTATGCAGCAGCCTAGGAACCATCACAAGAACCATTACAGTGTACAGATTTGTTCTTCGGAATGCAATGTGGTGCAAGAGCATGTAGATAGAAATCCTGGGGCTATGACATCATTTCTGTCATTATCGTGATGCTTTATAAAGCCAAAATTATCAACTAATGTGTAAGAAATCATTC
>JAQMYG010000035.1:4533894-4546282 GCA_030014215.1 Clariallabes teugelsi
TTAAATTACACAATAAGCAATGAGGTTCCGCAATCATGTTTTAATACTAATTATAAAATAAATAAATAAATAAATAATATATATATATATATCTGTTGCCTTTATTTTAACTCCAAACATGGATTTATTGAAACGTTCATGATAGTTGTCTTAATCACTGAAAGAAAAGCAATCCAAACCAAAACCATAAATTACTAGTAAGAAGACTAGCTGTTCGCTTCTGACTAAATATCAAGCTATAAAAAGAAAGAAGAGATAGTGTGTGTCTGTCATAGCTGAGCTCCTTTACTGGAGATTTTAGCGCACCGCGCACTCAGGAGGCGCTCACCGTTTTACCTTTAAGTCGTCATTTTGTCATTACCAGCTCGCTGTGAACTTCGCTTTTTATAGAGATATAACAGTGTGACTCAATTAAAAATCATCTGTGCTGTGAACAAGATCGGTAATTTATTCATGATTGGCATCGTTCAACATGTGTGCAAGAGGAAGAGGGAAAAATTTACTTTTACTAAAGTTTTTAAATCAATCTGTGAGGATTTTAGGTCATTTTGACTGTGAAAACATTTACACCTTGTGAGAAATGAGACCAGTTATTTGAAAGAGGAATAAAATACTACAATGCTCTGTTGAGAATTTGATCTGGTTTTTAGTTGCTTCATTGCTGAGCTTTTTTGTTCATTGTGAATAAGAAAGCTTTGCAATTCATGGGTCTTATTATAAGGGACCTATTATGGAAAATTAACCTGTACTATGTGTGTGTGTGTGTGTGTGTGTGTGTGTGTGTGTGTGTAGAAAAAAATAACTTTTTTTTTCCTTTTTGTTTTGGCCAGGGTTTAAACAAGCCAATTAAATTCCCCCCTAATGTGACCTCATATATGATGTCCTCCCCTGGCTTGTTGTTCATCTCATCATCTCCATCACTTTATCCTGTATTTAGGGTTGCAGGGGGCCTGGAGCCTATCTCAACACAAGACGGGTACACACTGCGGGGTAACACAAGACGGGGTACACACTGAACTGGGTGCCAATCCATCGCAGGACACACACACAAACACACACACAGACATTCTGGGCAATTTGAGAATGCCACTTAGACTAATCTGCATGTCTTTGGACTGTGGGAGGAAACCAAAGGACCTGGAGGAAACCCATCACGCATGAGGAGAACATGCAAACTCCAAGCACACACACCCAAGGCCAGAATCGAACCCGGACCCTGGAGGTGCAAGGCGACAGTGCTAACCACTAAACCACCGTGCAGCCTGAGAAGTATTTCATCTTAAACATTAACTTTGTGATATTAACCTATTTCCACCTTGTGGACTGATCGTGGTGAATTTACTGAGTTTCGTCCAGTAAATATAGTTTAGGTGTTATATACCCACTGGGGGGATCACGCTCAGTCCACAAGGTGAAGATACAGTATAACCTACTCAAAACTCATTTTCATGAAAAAAACAACAACAACAACATGTGTACTACTGTACTTATTTCATGCTATAGCGGCCCCTAGCAGTAATGCTGAGATTGCAGCTCGTGCTTTCATCCTGTTAGAATTTTTCAGGTGACACACTCATGACTGCAATGATGAGCATAACTGCACTGTGTCACTCAAAGTGTTTGTGTTCGCGTCCTTACCTGAACCATTGTGCTGGCCTTTGTGTGTGTTGATTGGATATTTCGTTTATTACTAATTATCCTGCAAAATTGAACACAGAGACTTATCCTAAACCATCTTTCTTTCTTTCTTAAGGTAATTAAGATGGTTAATTGTGTTCTTTTTACCCCAAATTGTGCAGTGATCTTCAGGAACATCCAGTAAGACAAAACAGTAGTTCAACAAGGACTGATTGCTTTGACCACATGTTGCCAAAAATCCCACTGGCGCAATCAGAGTGCCACGACATGACCAGTCTTTATTAAAAATCAACAAGACCTTTCCTGGACATCTTATTGTAGTCAGGATGCAATTTGAGATTGAAATAGATTTCCCTTTAGCAGTGATTATAATTGTTTGATGCCAAGTCTGTTCTCTTCATGCATGCACAATTAACTTCTGTTGTCTTAGAATCTACAACCATCATTTATTGTGTTCTTTACTGCAACCTTAATCAGTGTGATGCAATTTCCAAGCAATGCTAGTGCTGCTTATGGGGATGACATCCTATCGCTGAATGAATTGCACTATGCATCAACTTAAGTGTACTGCTCCACTTAACGTAGATGATGACTTGGCAAAAAACATACCACCCATTTGTCCTAGTTATCATCATTTGCTGCAGAACCGAATAAAGATCTTCAGTCTTCAGAGGTCTGAGTTACAGTAGGTTCCTTATGTATCATTTGTTTAGGATAAATAGGCTGGATATATATTAAGAAAAAAAGATTGTCCGCGATAGCAATTCAATCCTTCGCCCTTGCCACAAGAGACGAAAGTGAAAGAAGACACGTTATACAGAACACCAGAATGTTTCTATGCACTAATGGTATTTCTTTTTTTTCCAGAAGAACGAATTAAAGTGGTCCAAGTGGTGAACCGCAGAGAGTTAATGCTGTTTCCTCTTCACTCGCTGATCTGCTTTGGCGTTGCTCCTCCGAAACAGAGCGCCGCTATAATCAAGGACACTTTTAGCAGAGATGGAGTGTAAATGAGGTTTCTCAAGGAGCGCTCTTAATAGCAAAAATTCATGAGTACAACTTGAGCGGCTCAGCGATAGAAAGGAAGCACATGCGAGGACTAGAATTATTTGGAAGGTCACAAAGGTCATTGATTTTTTTCTTTCTTTCTAGAATCACAGTTGTGCAGGTTTTTCCATGTGCTCTTTTTTAATCAAAGTGAACTTTTCTGTGGACATCTTTAACCTTTCACTGTTTTCTTCAGGGGAGTTGGAGGATGTATCTGAAAATAAATACAGGCTGTTACAGAGAAAGTGAAACGTCTTCTGTTTTAGAAGTAAGCCAGACAATGAAACCAGCTATATTCCCTACGGGAGAAAATGGCAATATATTGTAAAATATTGTGTAATATATTAAATAATGCATTTCCATATATAGGAAACTAGTGCTTATATTTATTAATATATTGCAATATATGAATGGAGCATGTGTATTGCAATGAAGACAAAAAACATTACATTTATACTTATATACTTGTTTTATTGAAACATTACTGAAACTTTATGAATGTTTAAGAATTATACACACACTTTTACTTTGTCGGTGAGCTCTGATTAATATCTATAGAGTCCATTTTGTTCGAACTAAATTAACATATAAGCATATTATATACATACATATACATACATTAAGATTTGAATATATTTGAATATATTTCTCAATATATGAAACGCAGCAATTCCTTATGTATTTTTCAATATATTGTAGTATATATTTTTTTTAAATTGTTAATTATTAGTTAGTAAGGGTTAGAAATGCTAAATTTAATTTTAATTTCACAAAAAATGTTATTTATCAGATATGATCCATTTAGATCAGATATAATCCCTGTTATTTGCCATGTTTCTAGAATTTTGTTTTATTTTTTCTAATTGTGCATTGTCCCACCTAGCTACCTTAGAATTATTCTTATTACACCTATTGGACAAAATGGAAATTGCAACACGCCCTAACAGACATTCAGAGCAGGTTTTTCCTGCCCCATGCTCTCTCTGTAAACACTTTAAGTGGAGAAACAGATATAATTACTGATAATGACTAGTTTGCCTGATTGGGCAAGGTAAAAAAGCACTCTATCTGTCCTGCTATCTTGTTTTATACATTAGAAAACAGTCTGAACTAAGTCTAATAAATTTCAATAAATGTCTAAATACAGACAGTACAGAACCCTCTAATTTACCTAAGAAATAAAGGAGAGAAACAGGGTTTATGGAGTGAAAGCCTGAGGAATGGGACAAACATATGTCCCTTTTTCAGTGGCCATTTTTTGGACTCATTTCAGGTTTTCTGTGAGGTTTTTTAACTGTAGTTGGGTTTGAAACTTTTCTGAAACCTGTCATCTCTGGTTAATGATATTGCCGTGAACGTAGCTAACATTTTATAAGCTGCTACATTGTTCACTGGATGACTGCATGTTGGTAATGTTCAACTGCTTCTAACAGGGTAAGGGGAATATTTGTTTGAGGCTGTGCCATAATTAATTGTGAGTTAATAAAATAAAATGCTCACAAGCTAGTGCTGTACCTCATGTGAAATACAAGATATTTTTATAATGTTTTGGTACTAGGCGGCACGCTGGTGTAGTGATTAGCACTGTTGCCTTGTACCTCCAGGGTCCGGGTTCAATTCCTAGCCAGGTTTGATTCCCGCCTCTGGTGGGTTTCCTCCGGGTACTCCGGTTTCCTCCCATAGTCCAAAGACATGCAGATTAGGCTAATTGGCGTTCCCATATTGCCCGTAGTGTGTGAATGAGCATGTGCCCTGTGATGGATTGGCACCCTGTCCGGGGGTTCCCTGCCTTGTGCCCTAAGTCTTCTGGAGATAAAGGATACAGGATAAAGCGGTATAGACGATGAGTGTGTGAGTGAGAGTGTTTTGTTACTGTTTAATAAATTGTTCAGTAGACAGATATATAGAATTGAGAGGCTTGTGTTGACTGTATCAATAGATGAAAGGATGCATGAATGTATGAATGTGTTGAATAGATGCATTCATGGATTATTGGATGGTTATGTGGATGGATGGATGGATGGATGGATGGATGGATGGATGGATGGATGGGTGCAT
Organism: Clariallabes teugelsi; assembly: GCA_030014215.1. Taxonomy (NCBI): domain Eukaryota; kingdom Metazoa; phylum Chordata; class Actinopteri; order Siluriformes; family Clariidae; genus Clariallabes; species Clariallabes teugelsi. Next base: position 4,538,638 of record JAQMYG010000035.1, read on the forward strand.
GAATGTATTGAATAGATGGATGGATACATGAACAGATAAATATATGAGTAAATGGGTGGCTGCATGGGTAGATGGACAAATATATGAATGAATGATGCATGGATATGTTTAATGTATCAATGGATGGATGAATACATGGATGGATGAAAGAATATTAGAGTAAATGGATGGATGGATTTATGATGCATGGAGGAATGGATGAGCATGTAGATGAAGAAATGAGCCGAGGAATGCATGAATGACGCATTGAAGAATTGGTTATTTGGTGGATGAATGAATGGATGGACAGATGGATGCTTGAATGAATGGATGAGTGGATGGATGTATGCATGGATGCAAGGCTAATGGACAGATGGATGGATGCATATATGAACCAATAGATGCATGGATGATGCATGGAAGAATGGGTGAACGGGTGGATGAATAGACAGATGGATGGATGCTTGAATGAATAAGTTGCTATAATAGATTCATGGACACAGGTGAGTGGACAGATGAGTCATGGATGAGTGAACATCCGGACAGAAGCATTGATGAATGGATGGATGGCCGGATGGATGAATAGATGGATGGTTACTTTGGTAACCACATTAAGCACAAAAAATACAATATAAATCCTGAGCAGTTGCAGAGAATTGCATTCAAGCTCATCTTTAAAAGCGCAAAAACAAAACCAGTCACTTATCTTCACCTGCACCCGCTGTACAACACTCCCTTTCAATAACTTGATGAGATTCATTTACTTGATCATATTTAACTGGACACTGTTATAACTGTCCACATCTGGATTCACATGAGATGTGTTGTAAAGCTTCAAAACAGTCAGCAGAAAGGCTCCTTATCTCGTTCCCTGTTGCACCATAGTGAGGTTGAATGAATTCATTATTGAAGCTGCTTCTCAAACTGACAAGCACCTCATAAAGGGTGAAAGACTTCGTCTATCATAATAATTCATTAGGACACAATACTTCTCCGCAGCATTTCGACAGGGTCTAGATACAACCAAATGACGCAACTGGAAGTTATAGTGAGTCTTTTTACTTTTTATTTATTTACTTCAGCAGACCACAGTGTAGGAAATGACACTTTCTAGCGCAGAGTTATGAACCATCTAGTACTAGAACTTACAGCAGAGGAGAAATAGGAAAGAGACGAATAATTTCAAACTCTTCCCGTCCATCCAATCTAGTGTCCATTGTTTAGCTGTTAATTTGGAATTCGACCCATACTGCCAATGTTATAAGCAAACTATCATTTTTTCCTGAACCGCACTATTTTTGGAAGGCAATAATGCAATGTCGGTAAGTGTATCATAACTCTTGCATGATTTATGAGTATGAACGTCAATGTCTTTTTCATATACTCTTTTTAAGGGGGTATGCTGCAACTCGTCATTTCTATAAAAAGTCTCAAGTGCTTACTTGGGCATTTTACCATCTCAAAGAATCTATGAATCACCTAACGGTGCCGAGGCAACAAACCCAGTGGCAGAACATCATTGCATCGGTGTTCACGATCCATTCAATGATCTAATCTGCAAAAGTCGAAAAAAGAGTTTGAATCTTCTTCGAAGTATCCAAAGCCTCCTGTAAAACCTCAGCTCAGATAAAAAGGCCGAGAGCGACTGCGACTCACATCGTATTAGTCAGGAAGGCCGATTCACGGAGACGCACAGACACCTCTTGAGTAGGGTTGGATTTATTTCGTTCCTTAAGTGGGCCGTTTGCAGCTGTCATATATCATTTAAATCCCCTTTGTTGTAAAACGCGCACTTATTATAGAGAGCATACCTGGGTATTATTACATTCGCTAAGCTTGCTTTGTAGGAAGTGGGAATTTTTCATTCGGAGGAGGCGAAGCTAACACGCATTGTGTCAAAAAATCCATAATGACACATCGACGGCCCCCCGGCGCTCCTCCAGCTGTAGAAACAGGTCTGGAACCGGCGAAGGTTCATTACTCACACACTCAACACCGCAGGAGGAGATGAGAGTTGAATACCAAGCTTGTGTGAAAAAAAAAAAAAAAAAAGGAGATAGCGTTTACCCAGCACCCTCTGGCTCCTGTCTTCTCACCCAGAGGGGAAGCGGTCTGTTCCTTTTGCTACAGACTTGCCTGACGAAGGTCATGTCCTTTGGCAAATACTGTATTTTTGCCTAGACAATGTTTACCCAGCTTGGATGACCAATATGATGTAAAAAAAAAGGACAATCGTTCATGATGGACGTCACACGTGCGATAACTACTCATGATCTGCAAACGCGTCACGTCACCGTCTTCCATGATTGAAAGAGCCAGGCAGATTAAACAGGTTATCTTATATACCGTGTGCTTTATATTGGTTTGTATATTTGTACACTAAGCACAAAGTCTATTCAAGTTGCTGAGCTTGTTGTACGCTTCTTCTTTTCTCCTGAAGCTTTTTACACAACAAAACTTTAGTTATTACGCCTGTATAGTTTTTTTCCCCCTATGTTTATCGGCTTGAATTGAAGTCTGAGTGGGTGTTAAGGGATAATGTACGGAGGGAATGAGAGGGCTGTGTGTCTGTGTGTGTGTGTGTGTGTGTGGGTGGGTAGGTGGAACGTGAGCCATCGACGTGTTGTCAATCAATATATCGAGCGCATGAACTTACAACAGGGTCAAGCATCTTCGTATTGAAGCTATTAGACCCAAAATCCCGTCTACAGTATATAGCCTACTGTATCCGCAGCCTACAGATATACAGCAAATGTTTAAAACAAACACGTAGGAGTGTTTTTTTGTTGTTTGTTTTTTTTTTTTTTTACCAAGTGATCTCGTTTGAGTCTGTAACCTCGTTCCAACGGATTTTATGCAAAATTCTGACCATTAAAAACATCAGACAAAGCAATGCTGACACCATGTGCTCAAAGGTGGATGTGCAGATGTTTAACGTCAGGACCGTCATCTGTTTTTATTAGTTAGATATGCCAGGTTTGATATACATTTAGGAGTTCGAATAAAACAGAGCCATCTCAAACTTTTACTTTTTGGATGGAGATTAAAACTTTTGAGAGAAGAACTGAATCAGCAGCGGGTTTAAGCTTTGCCAACCTGCTATAACCAGCCAGATTTCTTCATCGGTATCATTTCACTGCATCCATCTGGGCATGGGACGTCGTATCATCCCGGACCCTCTGCGGCTTCTCGGTTTTTATTTATCCGGGCTGAGATTTCCGAGCGTTTTCAAGCTCTATTTGTTTCAACAAACTGTGACTCTTTGATTTACTGTATCTAATTAGCTCCCACTCATAAATTGAATCAGATGGTGCCGTTTGTGGTTGGAGCATCTGTCTGTGGATGCGGTGGCCCTGGAGATCCCAAGCCCGAAATCGCTGGAGGCCACAGGATTGGTTCTCATTTTTTCCCCTAGCAGATGGTAAGGGAGATTGTCGTCTCTTTGTTCCTCATCACTCTGTGCTTCTCTAGAATGGAAAGTGTCCAAAGCAATAAATAGCGCTCATTACTCTGGCACGGTGTTACTACTGCATAGAGACAGTCCCATTGAATTAAAGTATTCGTCTTTTGTCGGGAGATTTGGGAGTTTTTTTGTGCCCTCTTTTGCACTTACCATTTTATTCTGTTAGGCATCCTGAAGCGTAAACATTTATTACCGTACATTTCAGGAAGTACATTAAGCTGAAAATATATATGGATATGAACAGTAGTTATGATTCTTTACTAATGGATACTCTGCATAAAATTCAATCCCTATAAACATAGTGTAAATAGAAAACACATCATCTCTAAAATGACCCAATGCACAATGTTGAGTAAAACTTAATGGGTTTTTTTTGTTTGTTTGTTTGTTTTTGGTCTTGAAAAGAGCATGAATTGTTCTGATCCTCTATTTGGTTCTATTAAGAACTTTAAATGCATGTATAGCTCGTGCCATGAAATCAACACAGACTACATTTTCCTTAAGCAGACTCCCTCAAGCAGCCCTGCACGTACGGCAGAGTTGTTATCTTATTACACGCATGGTGATTTCCTGAGATCGCCGCTGCGTGTGAGTGCTTTCAGATGAAGATATCAAACACATGAGCAGACCACGATGATTCATTTATCTCTTTATCCTGCTTCACGTGTCCCGCTTTTATCGAGGCCTTAAAATGATATCCGTGTTACAGGAAAATATTTTAGATTTGATTGTTAGAAAAAAAAAATTTTAACCACACTGAACTATAAATATCTAAAATATAATTTTAGATAGCTCTGTTTGAGGAACCTGTTCCTGCTGTACATGAGCGTGAGTGCGATTTATGACAAAGTGCTTTCATACGTACATGTGTGCACCTTAGAATGAAAAACTATTTCTTTATCAAATTCTTGGAAGTTGTCGTTCAAACAGTTCTGCAAATCCGAAAGGCCGCTAGAGCGTTTAGATTAATCAACAAATGTTTGTTGTTCATCAAAGAACAGTCTCTCGGAGAGCACTTCTCAAATACTCATCAGGGGGCATGAAAGGCGAAGCAGCGTTTGATCGCTGATTGCTTTGGCAATTGCTTTCCAAGATCGATATGTTTGAACGTAGGGGGCCGAGAAAAAAAGTCCCCGGCTCCATCAGGAGCAGTTCATCACTCTGACATCGCCACACTTCCATAAATTCCTCTCTTTTTTACTCTTTAAGGAGAAGTGTGACAGTATGTGGACATGGGAATCCGGAGACAATATGGAAAAATTCTAATACTGTTATAATAATAACATATTAATAACATATAAATACAGTATATACTGTATATATAATATTTTCTAGTTATATCATATGCAGTGCAGAAATTCATGTACATACAGGTCAAGAGCCACTTGTCAGGTGGGCTGGTTTGAGATTTTCAGAAACTGCTGATCTCTTCGAATTTTCAACCTTGAGTTAACACAAAACTAAAAAAAACAAAGAAAAGAAAAGACAGCCAGGCATTGAGGGGTCGATCTGCCCTTGTGAAACCTTGGTTATGAGAAAGGTATTTGGCTTTTTGAGGTTGCTCTGATAACATCAGTGTAAGAATCTGATAGGTCAGGTTGGTTATATCTTAACCCGACTTAATCCTTATCCTGGATGGGTGAATCATGGCATAAAGGACTGACTGTACTGTATGAGCGAGTGTGTGTCTGTGTGAATGGAGCCCTGCAATGGACTGGGGATATGATTTCTCCTGTCAGCGCTCCTGCTCAGTGTTACTACATTTAATGCAAATGTAAAAGTACTTTATTTTATTTTTACATAAAATAGTATCATTTCTTAAAAAAAAAAAAAAAATACAGTTGTTAATATATAACAGGTTTCTGTTTTCAGCTTGCTTCATCTATTATACCGCATCATACTGCAGAGGCATTGCAGTATTTATTTATTTATTTATTTATTTATTTTATTTCAAGTTCTAGAAATTTAGTCCTCAGGAAACTTGTTTGTTTTGTTTGAAATTTCAGACTATATAATTAAGTTCATAAGCAGTGTAGGTCATCTGTTTTGACTACGTTCAAGTGATTTCATTTCCGATTTATGAATAAAGGAAAGGTTTTGTCTGCACATCGGGCAGAACTCATTTCATACATTGGAGGACCAGAAACCAGCCTCAGACAATTTCTCGTCTGTCTGTCTGTCTGACTTTATGTCTGTCTGTGTATCTGTATGTCTGTATATCGCTATGTCTGTCCAGCTGATTTTGTCACAGCCTCACACAAAACTGGCTCGACAGAATTTAATGAAACTTCCTTCTCCAGTCCTTCGATATCTGCCTAAAGTTAAATCTGCGCCTTTAATTAAATCAAAATGTTGAGAAGGGACCTCAAGAGCAGTTTTGTGCCAGATTATCTCAGGTGGGCGTGGCTGTATGCCACAGAAATGACTATAATGCCGCTGCAAAGCAGCCAAATCATCACCGAGCACAAACAAATGCGCAACACAGCATAGCTTACTCCAAAAAAATATCATATAACTTTTGAAAAGTAAATTTTCAAAGTTGAATAGACAGATCATTGTATGTTTTTTCTTCCTGTGGGAAGTTTAAAACCAGTTTGTCTCATATGTTCAGAAACCACGGTGCTATTTAAAGCAGTAATGTGAAACACATGTCGTTAGAACAAACATATCCGCAGTGAGGGTGTGTACTGTAAAATATCCGAATTGAGAGTGTTAGCCACTCCAGTAAAAATGTTGAGTAGAAGTGATGTAATAATTTACTTTAAACAGGGAGAAATCTAGTTTGTTTTTTAGGTGACCAATTTACCAATTAATTCATTAAAAATCCTACAATGTGATTTTCTGGATTTTATTTTCTTAGTTTTTTCATAGTTGAGGTATACCTATGATGAAGATTACAGGTCTCTCTCATCTTTTTAAGTGGAAGAACTTGCACAATTGGTGGCTGACTAAATACTTTTTTGCCCCACTGTATATATAAGACATTGATGTGATTTTTTTATGCCTGTCTAAATGCACAAATCTGATGTTTTTCCAAATCAGATCTGAGTTACTTTTGAATATGGCCCTAGATCGGATATATTGTACAATAGGATACATGGCCATGCGAGTTGAACGAGAGCGGAATTCATGTGACTTTTTGCCTCAGTACATGCGTAGGGTGCTGGCACCATCAGGCTGCATCAGTTCAATGAGATTTCATTTCAACATGGGAGGACAGTAGAGAATCTAGTCAAAGTAGGAGGCAAAGTGAAATCAGTGATTTAGTAGCTAGACATTGAGGGCAATGAGTTTGTCCAAGCAAAACTGGAGGGAACCTACAGAAATAGAGTGGTGTTTGAGATCATTTCAAAGGAAATGACAAAACGTGGCAATAACAAACGTCTATCCATTTGAAGCTCACGGGCTCCAACCCCAGTTCAACCCGTCTGTCCCTCTGCTCAAATATAATGTAATAAGTTAAATGTAAGCATGATTAGATATTTGTTTACTACAAAATGAATGTAAATTTATTCCCATTAATACAATGTTCAATAATAAGCCCCCGGACAGTTAATTAATGTAAATTTCCACTGAAAGGTATTACAGAGTAGGCCCTAGATCAACCATGACCATAGTGAATTGCTTATGGATACTGAATAAATGACACCCCTTAATTGAAAGACCCTATTTTACACATACTTTCATGTTTTTTAGACACCTCGCCACAGAATCAAGTTGGAATCCCTTTAAGGGAAGTATGACGTTCCTCCAGTTTCCCTTGCTGTGTTTATTTAAGTGGATGACAAGCTTAGCAACTAAACTGCAAGCCTGCCAGCTCTTTTTTTCCCCACAAGGGATCGATACTCTTTAATTATAAATGCGCTCATTAATTGATCTCTTCAAAATGAGAGCATGTTTCTGCACCGCATTACAATTTGAGCGTTCTGACACAACATTAGTGCAGAGTACTTCTTCATGGATGGCTTACTTTTACACTGTTTTGAGAACAGAACTGTTTCTTCAAATAGAACAAAAAATGGGAAAACACCAGATATCTGCACACTAGCAGTGGACTTCTGATAAGACAGTCAGGCAGTCTATTAACTGTACATTTTTTTGCTTGTTTTGTGTGTTTTTTGCTATTTCTGTAAAAATAAATATATATATATTAGGGTCGGGACTTTAACGCGTTAATTTAGATTAATTAATTACACAAAAAAT
>JAQMYG010000035.1:4581018-4607112 GCA_030014215.1 Clariallabes teugelsi
TTATGTTCACATACAGCTACATGACACACTGCATGAAAGATCATATTTGAAAAAGCATAATAGGGGCACTTTAAAGGATTAGACTCCGAGCCACCTTGGATGGAATCGTCATTCACGGACATACAGACGTCTTGTAAATGTTTACACCATTCAGTTGTTTCACTGCGGTCTAAGCATCATCACCGTACTGAGCTTGAAGTCTTCTGTAAATGTCAATCGCTTTTACGTCTTCACTCGCAATAAATTTCGCCCCGTATAATATATTAATTTAGTTTATTTGATGTGGCACAGAAAGTCTCAAGGCTGTGACACCAGGAATGTACCATGGAAACAATCTGTTCCATAAAAAATAAACTTTCTTAATTTTTCTAGTTTCTAAGCACATTCTCAGCTTATTTATATATTTGATCAAAATAACACTTTAATTAAAAAAGCAATATAAATGAGATATGACTGCTAATTATGCAAAGATGAGAGGTGATTATTCTAAAGAAATATTTTTCACTGTAAAATAATGATTAATAAATTAATTATGATAAATTAATTACCGCAACCTAACAACTAATATTAAATGAACAGCAGAAAAAAAGTTTTGCCTCAAAACTGTGCTATATACTGTAACAGTAGATACTAAATGAGCATGTGCCACTGTACTACTTAAAAAAAATAAAAAAAACTCTCACATGGATCAGACAAGGTCCTTTTTAAGAATTCATACGCTGACGTCCATATGGAGATTTCACGGCTGACGTGTTGTGAATTCCTACACCAAAATCAAGGGAGCATCTTTAAGAATATGACCAGGCACTTGGTGATTAGTATTCTGTTCCCTATTGGTGAAAGATGGAAGGAGGCCAGGGTGTGTCTACTTGGCTAAACAGATGTTTCCTTTTTTATTGTTCACATCTAAACAGGATGGCTGTGCACACAGCAGGAGATGCTCCTTGTTCAAACATACATCCTTCACTTTGGACCAGGCTGAAGAGATGGTTAAAAAAAAAAATCATCTTCTATTCACTTTGTAGGTCTTACCGATTCAGCTCATCCCTTTTGCGTTTAAAGAACTCGGGGTTTAATATCAGCCATGTTTTCCAGCCATGTGAAAGCAGCATTGGAGATCCATGTCTTGATAGCCACGTTTGGGGCAAGACTAAGCAGGGTTAACAAGATCTGGCTTTGATGCTGAACATGCAAATAATCAGCAAGGAAAAACATATTCTGTAGTATTTCGCAGGGTAATGCAAGTTGTTGGGCAGTGCATCCTGTCCCAGATGACTTCTGGCAATGTGTTGACTTTAAATTGATGAAGTCGCCCTGCTATGCCTTGCCAAAGCCTTCCCAGAGCTGACGCCATTTCTAAGTAAGGTGCTTGGTTGTTGTATTCTGATATCCTGATGGGTCACACACACACCCCTCCGCGGGCCTGTGGTACCATACTGCTCCCCCTGCCGGTTACGGAAACATCCATGATTTCTCTCCTCTTCTACCGCTTCCCTGAACACCTGTGAAAAGCTTGTCGGCTCTTCAATAAAGCCAGATGTTCTGCCACTGGGGCTGGTTTGACTAATTTCAGCATCCTTAACAACCACAGAGGTGACAAAGTGGCTAGCATTCTCAGGGAATATAGCACCATGATGATAAATTGTGTGGCCTGTTTCTTCACTAATGAGCTCTTTGCTGAGTCCACTGTGAGACTGAGTACCTCAATGTGTGCAAAGTGGGTGGAGGGTGAATATCTCCTGAATGGCCTGGTTTTCGGTGGGGAAACACAGGAGCATGTTTTTTTTGCCAGCCACTATACATCTTTAAAGACATTAGATGGGTAAATAGAGGTCCGAGTGGAAAAGTGTAGAGTTCTGACTTGGAATGCGTAGACTTCGTTGATAATCATCCTTGTTTTGGGTTGATACGAACATGAAAATAGGCATTGTACAGATCCACTCACAGTATTTGAACCAGTCCAGTGGTTACACGCTATGAATTACATTAGGAATGGAATCCACAATCCTTCTTCCAAGCAAGGAAGTCGACACCTTTGTTTGGGTGTGATTATTAATGAGGTTATGAGCTCCAAGGGGTTTGGGACTTGAAGCGGTGCGAGTATCCCTGTACAATGAACCTTTTGGGGTTTTTGGAATATAAAGTGTTGATCTAAAAGTGCTGCACAGATAACATCTGGCCATGAACTCTTCTCTCTAATTACACTTAATGTAGTGCTTAAACCAGGCTTTTAAAGAACCTTATGAGCCATACTCATACAAGAGTAGTTTTTTTTTTCAGCCTGCAATCCACACACTACTTATTAAGAAGGCTAATGCCTAAATTTATAATTAAACATGTGCGACAGGGGAAGTTGAAGTCAGGTCATCTGTAATTACAATACAGATTTATTAAAAAAAAAAACTAATTATAAAAGTGAGACAGTGAATTAATATAGTTTTTTTCCCCAGTCAAACTGAGACTTGTGGTTGAGTTATGAGAGTAAAAACTACCTTAATATTTCTCTGTATAATCCCCTGCTACACTAATGCACCTATCCCTGCATTTCACTAGTGCTTGGACACCATCAGGGTCACCAAAGTTTTCTCAGTAAGCCAGACCCATGATTGGATTGTCAGAAACGCTGGCCTCCCAGGAACTCCGTTAATGTCTCAACCATGTATAAATGGCTTGGAGCAAGGTCAGGACTGTATATATAACTCCCAGGCAAGTTCCTATAATGTGCACATGGTGTTGGTGAATGATTGTGTGTAGAGTTCCCACATACAGATGCATCTCTTCCGCAAGTTGGTGACAAGATATCTATAAATTTTCAAGGATCAGGCGTTCTATTTACTGAATGTTCACGAGAATGACACGGCCTTCTTTTAAATGTTTGCAAGGTTCAAACGCTTTACTGCGGCTAGGAGTCTCAGCACCCAACTGTGTTAAAGTCTCTTTCATCACAGGTCCGGTTTGGAATCTTCCAACAATTTTTAAAGTACACATATAAATGATTCAGCTGCGTAAACATGATATGATGCATCTTATTCCTGATGGATTTGTTTAGCAAAGGCACCAGTGCTTTGAACCTTTTTAACATGTTCAATGAATATTAAGAATACCTTCATTTCACTTGTTACTTTAGCGAGCAAATAACACATATGATCATGATATGAGCAAAACATATATACATATATATATTGTTTGTGTCACTATATTTAAGCTGGAAGCCTGGAAGGCTGGAATTCAAAACCTCTTGCTCTGGCCCAAAATGGATCCTCGAGGTTATCAGATGTAAACCTTCCCCCGATTTCCTTACATACCAAACATTCCATCTGGAATTGTGAAACTAAACTCTCACAGACTATGTGTCAGTGTCAGCACGCGTCATGTGCTGCTGTGTTTATACACTATGATACATTTTCTTTAAAGGCATTGAGGTTTGGTAAGGACAGGAAGAAAAAAAAAACCTCGCTAAACTTCAGTGGGTCCTTTTGAAGCACACACCACAGAGAAGAGGGTGGAGGAAGCAGCAAGCCGAATAAAAAGCAAACAAACACCGGTCGTTTTTCCATCCACCCCAGCCGGATGTTCCTACTTCCTCCAGTGCTTCCCAGTTGGATGGGACTGGACGGCGCGCTATGCTCGTACTAGCACGTAAATCCCTCACCAAGGGCCTTATCTGCAAGTTCATCAAAGCACATAGTCATTATACGCAGTAGCTTGATTGAAACCGCTCATCCTGTGTACACACACATACACATATGCACATACAGTACATGCTTCGGCACGGGCGGATTTCATTTAACCAGCCAATCTGTATTAACGTCACACAATACCTAGTAAGAACCTATTATATATTTAATACTTCCTATCATTCAAAAGTAAGTGCTTCTCATTTCGCAGACTGCACCAGGTCGTAATTCTTTTACTATAATGGTTTCTTTCGCTTTTGTGCACGAATAAATGTGTTAGTTTCATGTTTTTGTTAATGTCTCTCGGGTTTGTGGTGAAGGTGCATGCCAGAGCCTGTGCTGTAACCGAAAACAGTGCACAATTACTTCTGCTGCAATAGCTGTTTGAACTTGCGTCCACATACTGAAATGAACAACTCTCACAAATATACATAATAGATGCTACGTGTGATTTTAGGCTTGAGTTCAGGGTGAGAAACTTACCATCATGTTACCATTGTTTTCTGATCAGTAGAAGTGATCGTGTACATGGCTGTTAATCAGAGTGCAGGGTGGGTACTCTAATGCGTTTTTGTCAGGAAGCAATGAGAGTAAAACTACAATTTGTGCAAAGCCTTATCAAATGCATCGCTGTGTCGCTTAAAAACATACAAGGAAATCCAATCCAGTGTACAAAGCAGCTAACATTCCCAATGCAACATTTCTTTCCAGCGTTTCTAAGACATTTGTATCGACGCCGTATTGTAAAAGTGTGTTTTGGTGATTTCAGGCCCTGTTAAAACTGGACTGTCAGGGGCTGGTGGCTCAGCTCGTGAAAGACTTTGCGCTTCTTACAGCAGCAGTGGAAGTAGCTGAGCGCTGGAGAGAGCTCGCGGAAAAACTGTCCAAAGTGTCCCGTAAACAGATGGATTCTTACGAGGCTCCTTACCGAGGCACGGACGGCAAGATTGAGAGCGAGGTGTGCAGCAGAAACACACACACACACACATCCACACTTACTGTAAATAAAATCAAAGGTAAAAGTTAGGGTTGCAAATTTTGCAACAATAGTTGAACTTGTTAATCATGAAATTATTGTTGATATTAAGGCACTTTTTTTTCGCAGTTTAAGCTTATCTACACAATCTTAAAGGCAGAATCTCGAGAAATTAGTTATGTAAGACAAACTTATAAAGGCTGGATAGTTTAAATAATAATAATAATAATAATAAAACAAGCCTGTTGGAAATATTGCTCTTTTAAAAATAAAATAAATTAAAAAAGCATGCGAAAAATACCACACATTGCACATTGCCTGAATTGTGGGATACAAATTAATAGAGCTATGGAGAAATATTGTGCAAAACTTTTATCTGTAAATTCATTTTTATTATATTAAATTCTCAACAATAAGCCTTCAAGTGGCGCAGTGGTAAAGCGCTCGCCCTATCATCCGGAGAGCTGATTGGCTGAGCTCTCTCAGGGGGGATGGATGAGAGGTACTTCGCGCTCCCACATTAACGACGGCTCTACAAGCCAATCAGGGGCGTCTGTGAGCTCGCGTAAGCGGAGGGAGCGGATAGCGCTGTTCCTCCGAGTGTGTTACGCCGCCCCCAACAATGCGTGAGCAAGCAGTTCGGAAAAAATGGTCGGTGACGTCACGTGGGTCGGAGGAAACACTACTACTGAGTGGCGGTATGAGCTTAATGTGGGAGCCCCTAGTGACTGGGAGGAATTGGACACGATTAAATTAGGGGAGAAAATCGGGAAAAAATTGGGAAAAAATAAAGTAAAAAAAAATAATAATAAATTCTCAAGAATTAACATAATTAATAATTAATGACGATTACTACTATCTATTGTAAGTGATTTATCCAGGTTATAATGGACTACATGGAGCAAAGTGGCAGTTTTTTGTTACTCAATTCATATGTAATCCGATGAAAACACGAATATTTGTGTGGATTCCAGTTAAAATGCTGCACTTTCATAAACTCTGGCAGTCAGATATTGCCTGTTAGCATGCTAAATATTGCCATTCTCTCATAATATTGCCGTTATTTCTTCATTTCTTTGATGTCCTTGCACATTTCAGGCCATGTGGAAGCCTGCGTTTGATTTCCTGATAACGTGGGCGACCCAGATCGGCGACAGTTACAGGGACATACTACAGGAACTTCACACCGGCCTCGACAGAATGAAGAACCCCATCACCAAGCGCTGGAGGCACTTAACAGGAACACTCATCCTCATCAACTGCCTGGAGCTCTTACGCAGCACCGCCTTCAGCACCACTCCCCAGGACGACTGCGCCATATAACCGTCACAGATACACCAGATGTTTCAAAGGAATCAGATCAAAAGAAGTAGCACTTTATGATATAAGGGGGGGCCAGTCCTCTGATATCACAGTTTCAAGTGAACAAAGTAGAGTAGAAGGTTATAATAGTGTTTTTACACTGGGGCAAAATCACACAGACAAATTCTTTGTCCAAAAATGACGCACTGAGTGCTTTTCTGCACAAAATTGAGTTGCCTTCTCAACTGCTCCTGGTCATCAAGTTCAGGTTGTCCTCTAGAGCTTCACAAATCGTCTTCATGTCAATGTGGGTTTACTTCTAGGTTCTCTGGTTTTCTTCCACGTCTCATCCACGCATGGTGACTATGTGATGCCCTGCAATGGACCACCATCTCATGCGCCCAGTGTTCCTGTGACAGGATCTGGATCTCCCATAAAGCCCTTCCTGAATATCAATTAATGAATAGGTTTGTCCTGAATGTTTAGCTTCCCTACCTTTCCATCATATTTGTTGCCAGTTATTTTACCATTCGCGTGTATGTTTCAATGAAATAAGCAACCTGAATGAACAATCATCACATGTTTAAATGTGTGTGAACAATTCTAATCTACTGTTGGACCCAAGTGAATAAAAATCATCATGGACTCCACACTGCACTTAATTTATATTATATGCTCCTTAATATTCATACGGCTTCAATCCAACCTGTGATTTGATCGTGGCTTGATCGTGAGTAGGTACCCTCACTCCTACGGATTTCACATATATTAAACCACGTCTTCATTTCGAGCAAGATGTTAAGTCTAAGACTGCATGAACCACCAAAAGCCAAACCACAGAAAAAACAGCACATTGGTATATTGTGTAAGTATTGATATTATTTACATTCAAGTTATTTTGCTGTAGATTTAAGATCATTTCAAACACTATTAACTTTGTTGAATGTTACACATTCAAACGACTGATAGAAAGAAATATAATGCTTGAAATATGTACCAAATAGTGTATTTATGTACAGTTAATGTACTTCTGACCATTAACACTGGTTTGTATTTGTACATAGATTTTTGCAAATATGGTTTCATGCCATTTATCAAGAACCACTAAGATGCACAGGATATGTCTGTACTGCCTAGTTTTATACATTTTTGCACCAAATGAACCATTTCATTATATTATCACATCTAAAAGGGGCGTTTAGGTCAAACCGGGACTTTTGTTAGCACGGACCAACAGAACGCAGTTATGAGAGTAAAAAACTGTCTTTATTTCTCTATAGCCCAGTGTTTCACTAGTACTTGTATACCATTCGTTCATGTCTGAAACGTCTTTAATGGCCCGAACATGTGGAAATGGCTTGGATCGAGGTCAGGACTGTACATGGGATGTGCAAGTTATCCGCCGATTTTCAAGGATCAAGCATTAGAATCGTTGAATGTTCACAGGAACGATTACAGTGGGCTGCGAGCCACCTCGGCCGGGATCGTCATTCACCGGCCTGTTTTTAAAACATTTGCACCATTCAGAGTCACCGTACCGTCTTCCGTGAATGTCAATCACGTTTACGCCTCCTTTCACCAGAATTGTCGTCACAAGTCCTGGTTTGACTTGAACGCCCCTTGTAATACATAATGCTTGGTATCTTTTGTGATGTTGATAAGTGTTTTTCTCAAAGCATACTTGTTTTTTACTTTATTGTTCGATCTGTGCACGTAAACCCATATGTGAGTGTAAATATTGCAATATCTAAATCGACTGCAAACATTTGTAGCAAAAGACTCGATTTGTACCAGTGCTCACTTTTTGCTTATTGTATTGTTTTAAGAATGTGACACTTGTTTCGTATCGTATTTAATGTCTTGAGTTTAAAACAGCAACCTTGAAAATGTACGGTTGTGAAATAAACCTGCGCTGTGTATGTTTATGGTTATGCAAGCCATAGGGGGTAAAGGTAAGGGAAATCCAATAATCTGCTTTCTGTTTGCTCTTTTTTTGCTGGTCAAATGTTTGAATAGCATCTCTGCTTTAGTGAGATTAAAATAATATATTTTCTAAAAAACAAAAAAATACCGTATGTATTTTCAGCAAGATCACTGTTTTTAACCGAGGTTATTTATCGTCATTTTAGTCCTTTCCCTTATCTACGATTTTACAATAACGGATTTGATTCCACATCAAAAAAACAAGAACGATTTGGTAATAAATACTGAGAGCTTCACACTCTCCTTCACCCTGATCTTATCCATAAATCAACTTTTTATCCATGTTGACTCTTTTTTTGGAAAGAACCACTGAGAAACTGCTTGACGTAAAAACACCAGGTCATGATGTTCTTTCATTTCTCATGCTTAGTATAATCACTTTCTGCACTTGTTTCTAGAAAGCTGCTTTATACAGAGCAAGTGCAAATGCAAAGGTCAGAAACCTTGTGAAAGTCAAGTCTACTTAGTGCACCACTATTTCACTGGGTTTTATCTCATTTAAATGTGTATTATTTATGGATGATGGCCAATGGAAAGGAAAAAAAACTGTAGAAGAGGTGAATAGAGAGAATTTGCATTGTAATTCTATGTGACTTTTTCATTGCATGTCTGAAATAAATAGGTTTTATAGTACAGAATTGTTTTCAGTTTGGTCTTTTTGCATTTATTCAAAAGTTGCATTTTTCCAAGATATCTGCATAATAATACCCACATCATTAATTTTTCAGTAAGTGTTTTATCCTGGTCAATAAGAGATTTTTGAGAGATCCTGGTTTTGATGAGAGGACACGATAAAACTCCACAGCCTCCCCACGTGAACCATGATCATACTATATATTTTAGATCCTGTTTTTATTTTAACCTAGAATCTTGTGTATCAGTTTATAGGAGTCTTCCAAGGCACCGTGCAACACCTGACACACACACACACATGTCAGAAGGTCTTGAGGAAACACAGACACATTACAAAGGGCAGATTGTTGTATCTGTGGGGAATGAAAGGAGAAGCAGTGGAATGGGGTGGAGAGTCGAATTAAAACTTGGCAACCCGAGTCTTGGCTGGGTGCAAAAATCCTTTAGCTGATTAATTCTATCTTACTTATATTTAAAAAATCTGGTCATATATCACGATCCGATGCACCAGGAAATGTATTTAATTTATTTTGATCCTGACACCCTCACAGGATTAATAGCTAAACAAGGTTTCAACTTACAGAGGTTGTGTGGTGTGTTCACGTGCATGATGTGTTATTCAGCATGTGTTACTGGAATATATTACATTTATGTCAGAGGATAAAACAGGGAGATCTGACACACAGCCAGGCTTATCCGGGTCCAGGAGCTGAGCCAAATACCAGCTGCCAGTAATAATAATAATAATAATAATAATGTTAACGGGGTGTAATGGTGAGCACCATGGCCTCGCACCTCCAGGGTCAAGGGTTTAATCCCCACCCCGGGTCTGTGTGCATGGAGTTTGCATGTTCTCCCTGTGCTTGGTGATTTCCTCCGGGAACCCACCCATTCAAAGACTTGCAGATTGGTGTTCCAAAATTGCCCGTTGTGTGTGTGTGTGTGTGTGTGTGTGTGCTCTGTGATGGATTGGTACCTGGACTCTTCTGGGATAGGTTCCAGGCTCCTCCTGCAACCCTGTACAGGATAAGCAGTCTAGAAAATGGATGAATAAACGGATTAATTAAATAAAAAGAAATCAAAATGATAATTTAATTCAATTCGTTTTATTTATATAGCACTTTTAACAAAGTTTATTATCTCAAAGCAGCTTCACAAAATTATAGAAATGTGTATGAGATGTGGGGGAAAAAATCATAATGCTCAAGTATAAATCATAATGATCAGATTATCCCTGATGAGCAAGCCGAGGACAACGGCGACGATGGCAAGAAAAAACTCATTGAGGTAGCAATAGGAAAAAACCTCGAGAGGAACCTGACTCAATAGGGAACACATCCTCATTTGGGTGATAACAGATAGCAGGAACTCTTTTCCAGACATACTGTGTTAGGCAGCTTGAAGTTCAATATAACAGAAGATGTCTAAGTTAACATGGAGTCCTGTTCGGCACCAGGATGGCACCGGGATAAGTCAGAGGAATGCAGAGGGGAGAGGGGGTCTGGATCACTGGGAGCTCAGGAGCAGCATGTATAGCTCCAAACCATCATGAAGAGGAAACCAGCTGGAGCTCTTTCTTCTCTGGGTGCCTCAGGATCCTCGCAGGGTTGGCCTCTGTCTACTGGAGCTGGCACAATCTCCAAATGCCCCGGGATGGGTAGAAAAAGAAAGAAGATGTGGAAAAAACTGCCGTTCATGATGTTGGCAGCACTAGATGAGAATGTGCGCTTTAGTGTACTGGAGTACAAGGTTATTGGATGAATTATGTGTATGCCAGGTTAAAGAGATGTGTCTTGTGGCCACTATCTAAATAAAAATAATCATAATAATCATAAGTCCTTGTTTCAAAAGGGTCAAATAATTGGGCTGCATCAAGTAAAGAAAAACCAAAAGAGGTTGCTGAAAATATTGGAATTTAACAGGTTATCTGAAAATACGTTAAAACATGGAAGGAAAAAGTCATTAGTGGGGATCACTTAAATGCTTGGTGAAGTCGCCTCATTAAAAAAACATTACAATAAAAATTACAGATATGTTTATTACTGGAAGTAAGAGCTTTTCTATACACACAATCCAGTAAGAACTCAGGGGATTGGGACTAAACAGCTGTGTGTCCAGAAAAAACACTTGTTATTGAGTCTAATCAGAAAAACAGGCTTTAATTTGCTATAGGGAGCATAAAGATTTGACTTTGAAGGTCACATGGTCCGATGATTCCAGATCGACCCTATTCCAGAGTGATGAGTTTCTCTTTTAATTTAACCGGATGGCATCCCTGGTTTGCTTGCTTGTATTAATGCAACCTTAAGCTCCACAAGCTCCAATTAGCCAGCTAGACATGTGAGCAATGGATTTGGGAAGCTGAGAAGTAAACAAATTGTTCAGATGCAGAAGTAAAAAACATATGATGACATTTCATGAATGCATGACCTTATACACTGGTTCCCTTTCTGGTTAAACCGTCCTCAGTGAACAAACATTATAACACTGCTACCTATTTTTTTTTTTTTTTTAATGATAATTTTAATAACAGCAAACTGTAATTTTTCTAGATTTTGAATTGAAAAACAATTACATTTACACCTTTGTTAATAAAGTTATACCTTAAAGCCCCCTGAGGTTTTCTGAGCATACTGTAAGTATTTCCTAAAATAAATAAATAAATAAATAAATACAAAGGATCTAAAGCTGGCATCATCTAAGGCTGAATCGATTAGCTTGACTCTCACACATTTTCACTCATTTCCTCCGTTGGCCTCCACCAGCATCCAATAAATAATTGAAAACCTCTGGCAGAACTTTGGAGTTTTTTAGTTTAAGTGAAAATCAAAGCACAAAAATTCTTTGGAAGCACAAGACACGCTTTTTAGTTAAAATGCATGATAAAGTCAAATAAGCAAGAAAACAAAATTCCCCCCGTGCATGATCTCATAGGCTGTACATAATTTGGTGTTCAATTTATTTATTTATTTTTTTGGAGGAAAATTACTTGTTATGACAAGAATTATAATTTTCAAGAAAGCAAATATAACACGACCCATTTTTTTTTTATTTTTAGAAAAACTACTGGTTTCTCAGTTAGATATGGATGATAAACACTTCTTTGCACCTGTACACCTCAATAGGAATTATGCATATCTTTTTTTTTTTTTTTTTTTTTTTGATAATTAGGGTGTTTGTCATGAAACTTTCAGTTTGGTTTCTTCCTGTTTTTCAAACGTCTGCACTGGCCACGCCCCTGATCATTGTTTCCAGCTGTCTGTAGTTTGACTCAACCTCAATCAAGCTATAAATTCTCCACAAGTTTGCGTGCATTGCCATTAAATGCTGTTGAGCTAATGAGGTTAGGAAGGGGGGGGAATAGACATAGTGCATTATATCTCAGCTATTAACTAGGCAGGTGATATTCAAAGGCTGGCCTATGTTCCTTTAGCTGTGTTGAACTTGACACCTTTTTAAATTATTATTATTTACTGATCAATTTATGGTTGACTAGTAGATTAAACTGATTTTAAAAAGTGGCTTAAAACAGTGGCTTTGCTTTAGTTAAAAAAAAAAGAAGAAGAAGAAGAAGAAGAAAGAATTGGGTTAATCAAAGGGTTACTAAATAATGGTAATGTAACATCAATCCTGATGGTAAATTCCTGCTTTATCTCGGCTTCATGGTTTCTGTTGGCCAAAATGGTTGCCAATCTAAACATACACACAGTCTGTTAAACTCTGCCCCACCCTGTTCTCTCGCCCTGCACTCGCACGGAAAATAAACTGCCTATATACACACTCTACATGAAGAAACATGGGTCAAATGGTTAAATAACATTAAAAAAAAATAAAAATGGTATGAAAGCAGATTTGCTATCAATACATGTTTTAGTTCACTGTGGAGGTTGGACATCAGAAAGGTTGAAAAATCAGCAACCTCGATTTTTAATCTGACTAAATGTCTATGTTCAGTTTGATTTGGTTACCTACAGTAGCACACATTCCTAATTAACCAGCTAACATGATACAATAAGTATTGATGAAGTCATCCTCATGTTTAGGTGGAGTATTTGGCTACAGAAGATCACTGATCAGCCATAACATTATGACCACCCACCTAATATTGACTATGTCCCCCTTTTCCCATCAAAACAGTAATGATCTGTGTGTACTGACTCCTTTCTATTGGAACCAGCATTAAACTTTTCCTCAATTTGAGCTCCAGTAACTCTTCTATTGGTTCGGACTACACGGGCCAGCCTTCGCTTCAGTGTATCAGTGCGCCTTGGCCACCCTGTCGCCAGTTCACCGGTTTTCCTTCTTTGGATCACTTTTGATCATGACCCCTGCAGCCTGGTTACATCCCACAAGAGCTGCAGTTTCCTGTTGTCTAGCCGTCGCAATTTGGCCCTTCTCACAGTAGCTTTATTTTCAATATCTCGTTACAATGGTGGCTGGAAGTGGGTGGGATATATTAGACAGCAATTCAACCTTTTTTTCCCCAAAGTTGATGTGTCAGAAGCAGAAAAAATGGGCAAACATAAGGATTTGAGTGACTTTGTCAAGGACCAAATTGTGATGACTAGACAACAGGGTCCAAAATTGCAGCTTTTGTGGGATGAATCAATGCAATGGTCAGGACATACCAAAAGTGGTCCAAAGAAGGAAAACTGATAAACTGGCGACAGGGTCGTGGATGGCCAAAACTCACTGGTGCACATGGGGAGTGAAGGCTGAACAAATAGAAGTACTATTGTAGATCAAATTGAGGGAAAAGGTTAATGATGGTTGTTATAAAAAAGGTGTCAGTGCATTGACTGTTATGGTGGCAAAAGTGGGGACCTACACAATATTAGGAAGGTCATCATAATGTTATGGCTGATCAGTTTAAAATTGTGAAATGTTAACTTTTTTATTTTTTCCAGTTATAAAATCCTCCCCACCCTTTTATTAAAATACTGTTCAATTTAAACAAGCATTGGTAACTCCAGTTCACAGGCCTCCAAGGTGTGATTTAACCAATGACCCTCGAGCTAATAAAGCACTCAAATGGCCCCTAAGATGGCGACTGGGAGTTAAGCATGGGAAATAATGAGAGGAAGTTGATAAAGTTCATACTGAGAATAATACAAGAATGTGGTTATATCCCAGCATGTGAATTCCCCTGAACTATTGAGTTTAATATAACTTTTATATATTTTGTGAGCAAAAATAAGGCTAATTTTTGAAATGGTGTCTATAGTAGTAACTCTTATAATCAAACGCCAGCATCTGCATTCATGTTGGGGCATTTTAAATTAAACTGACAGGCCAGTTCAAATTGTGCGTGTGTGTGTGTGTGTGTGTGTGGTAACTGGTACAGACTGGCCTTAAAGTTAAGTGCATTCCTGTGCACTCCTTAATCAGGACAGTGTAAAGATCGGGGGTGCATGTTATTCCACACCACACTGTGATTTATAGTTGTACCTGGAATATTTAATTTGAAAACACCCTCTTGTGATTAAGGGTGTGAGTATAAAATAATTTGAAGAGCCAAAAGACTCTCACTCACTCAATGGACACTCACTACTGGGTCGCAGGGGGGCCTGGAGACTCTGGACAAGGTACACACACACACACACACACACACACACACACTCATCTGGACTATTGGCGGAACCTTTAGTACCTGAAGGAAACCAACCAAGCACGGGGTGAACATGTAAACTCCATGCACTCAGACCCCAGGTGGGAATCGAACCCGTAACGGCTAAGACACCGTGTTGCCCCAAAAGACTTATTCTCTATTTATTTATTTTTGATCTCTCATTACAATTAATTATGGGGAAATATTATCTTTAAAAAAAAAAAAAAAGATTGAATAACAGTCGAAGTTAGGAATGAAATATTTGTCCAGCATGATGATTAAGATCATATTTTACTGACAGTAATCTGTTTACAATTACACACACTTTATCAGAGTTATTTACTATGCATTTCTTTCTCTCTCATATATTTTTTTGCTTTATTTTTGCCACTACATATTTTAATATTGACAATCCCAACCCCAAACATCTACTGAGCTCCAATGCCCCCTAGTGGACAAAGAGCAAAAGCATAACATACCATAGTAGTTAACATATGAGTAAAATATAATAATAATAATAATAATAATAATAATAATAATAATAATGCCAAAAAGTTGATTATGCTAGATTTTGGATACTTTTATCTGACATTACATGCATCATGCAACAGCTTACACTTTAATTTCATGCTATCATGTTATTGTGAAATAGGAGAATGCATCTAATCTAGTGTTTTTTTATTATTATTATTATTATTATTATTATATTCACTGCTAAAAGTGGTATACAAATTTATTGGAATTTAATAAACGCTGTAGTTTTAAGTAGTTGTTTCATTAGAAATAGTGGAAAAAGCTATGACATCAAAGCAAATGTTGTTAAAACTTGCAGAATAGAAGGTCAAGTGAGTTAGTAGGATGATGTTCATGCAGCTCTCACCTTTCCTATTGGGGTAGGCAGTGTTGAAGTATCAAAGTCGTTAGTAACAATGACTGACTCTAGGTGTAGGTTTCAGAGATGCCTGCTTGACAAAAGCAACCCTATGGCCAAACAAAAGCGCTACATACAGTAGAAACTCAGTCCTCCCACAATCAAAACCACAGTACAACCCAATATTTTACTCCACAGCACTACTGAATCTCTACAGCTACTACAAAGTAGTTCCGCCTGCAAAGTAACAAATCACAAGTTCATTTTAATGTCATCATTATAACACTTTGTCTTCATAGTAACAATGCATTAAGACATTAATTGCATGACTGATTCTAATAATAAACAGCAACACATGCTTTTATTCAATGAAGATGTTATCGTCTACAGAAAGATGCACAAGTGGCAGTTTGAGACAAAGTTTTCTGACTCAGGAAATCCTTCAGGATGGTGGACTTGGTGACACAACAAACTGTGTGTGTGTGTGTGTGTGTGTGTGTGTGTGTGTGTGTGTGTGTGTGTGTGTGTGTGTGTGTATTTTTAAACTTCAAGAGATAGAAAAAAATAGAAGCTGGTGAGGAACTACTGTATATAGATACCGCTTATAGAAGTAATAACAGGAACTGAGTTGTCTTGCAGACATTTCTCCAGAATTAATGTAACTTTAAATAGTTAAAAAGCATGACCTATTGTCGTCTGGTAAAAAGAAAATACCAAAAAAAATAACAATATTTAGCAAATCTCGTGGTAGAAGGGAAATAAAACAGCTAATAAAACACTACCATGACTAATGTAAGGGGAAGTCTTTCACACTCACACACTTAGACGATTTGGGAACTCCAATCAGTCTACAATGCGGGGGAATTGGCTCAGTGGTAGGTTTTGCACCTACCATGCAGAAGGCCCGGATTCAATTCCCACCAGTGCCCAAACCCCTGACACTGGATGCAGTACGGGGTAAAAATGGAAAAATGGAAAGTCAGGAAGGGCATCCGGTGTAAATCCTGTGCCAAGTTGTTGTGCGTATCAGATGGTCCGCTGTGGCGACCCCTTGACGGGAATAGCAGAAAGAAAAACAACAACACCAATCGGCCCGCATTTCGTGTGACTGGGGTTTGACGTCCACAGAGTCCACTGAGTAGATAATGCCATTCGTGTACCGGCTATACGACTTCCAGAGCAGATGCAGTTTCTCTTGGCCGTCCCAGAAATGGCAGCTGATCCCCTTCACTGTTGCTTAGATTGATCTTCTCATTGTTGAACACAATCGTGGGTACTGTGTAGACAAACTTGTTGAACTTCAGCCTGTAGAGGATGGTCGTCCAGCCCGAGCATTATGATGTTGAAGGACTCAAAGGTGGATATATTGGAAATTCCCCATTTCTTTCTTTTCCGCAGCTCTCTGATAGTACCTGAGAGGACTGATTCAGTAGTATAGCAGTTCAGTAGCAGTAGTTTTAACAGCTTCAGGCTTTGGATGAAGCTGTCATAAGAAGTAGCTGGAAGATATGAAAATTGGCTGTTACAACCAGAGGTAACCCACCAAGCATGGGGAGAACATGCAACACTCCAAGCAAACACACAGGAGGCATAATTCGCTCCTTTATGATCCGAGTGTGAACTACGATCATAAACTCAAATGAGAGGAAGGGTAATTGTAAAGACATTCTATGCTTTTGTGTGCTTCCAGAACTCATCTATATGTGATGTTCACATACTTTTGGCCATGTAATATACACTATATGGACAAAAGTACTTGACGAAACCTGTTAATTATTGAATTCAGGTGTTTCAATCAGGCCCCTTATCACCAGTTAAGGGCAATCTTAATGCTTCAGCATACCAAGACTATCTTGGATGATGCTATGCTTGAACTTTGTGGCAAAAATTTGATGAAGGCCCTTTTCCATCCCAATATGTCTGTGACCCAGTGCACAAAGCAAGGACTATAAAGACATGGTTTGATGAGTTCGGTGTGGAAGAACTTGACCGCCCCACAGAGAGCCCTGTGACCTCAACCCCACCGAGCACCTTGCGAGCCAGGCCTTCTTGTCCAACATCAGTGCCTGACTTCATGGACATAAATTCCCACAGAAACACTTCAAAATCTTGTAAACAGACTTCCAAGACGAGTTGAAGCTGTTATAGCTGCAAAAGGGGGACCAACTCCATATTGAAGTATATGTACAGTATTTGTGTACAATGTCATTGCAGGTTTGGCCAAATACTTTTGCCCATATAGGTTTGCCTCCATCCACCATTCATCCTCTGCAGCCAAACCAGAATGCGGCTGCACGTCTCGTTTTTTAACCTTCCCAAGTTCTCCCACACCACCCCACTTCTCCGCTCCCTCCACTGGCTTTCTGTAGCCGGCTTCTCCCGCATCAAATTGAAAATGCTGATGCTTGCCTACAAAGCTAAAAATGGCTCGGCACCCACTTACCTCTCAGCTCTAATCAAATCCCGCACTGCACCACGTTCCCTCCAGCACTGCTCGGCTGGTCCCACCATCACTAAGTGATTGAGGAAGACATGCATCTAGACTGGTGTTTTTGGTTCTGACACCTAGGTGGTGGAATAAACTTCCTGTAGATGTCCGAACAGCGAGTCACTGTCACAACTAAAAACATATCTGTTTCTAATAAAAACATATGGTGGCTAATCCCCTCCGCGCCCACAAAAGTTTAAAAAAAATAATAACCTTTCCAGCACTGAAGGTACTTATAGCTAATAATGTAGTAAACGAGTGTAAGGATCTATCCAACTATGGAAACTTCAAAGCACTTTTGTAAGTTATTCTGGATAAAAGTGTCTGTCAAATGCCTAAAGGTAAATGTAAATATAGTGTACAGTATATTATACTGTACTGCTCTGTGACTCTTAAGCACTTGCTGTAATCCCTATCTCTGACAGTAGGTGGTGCTACAGGCTCGATATGTTTATGCTTGATAAATGATGATATTCAGTGAACTTTATAACAAATGCGTTTTATCATTACACTAACACGCTGTGGAGAGTTTACCAAAGATTTTTCTTATCAAACTACTTTAAAAAATAGTTTTGTTTGACTTGATTTTGTCCCAATATCATTGGACAAACGGTCATTTTCCCCAAAAAGGTAAAAAAAATTTTTTTTTAAAAGGCTAATTTTGTGTGTGTGTGTGTGTGTGTGTGTGTGTGTGTGTGTGTGTGATTTACACACTATCATTAGACAAACATCATGAGATATTGCTGCATTTATACGGAGCGGAAAAGCTCCTGACTCATCCGTCTGTTTATTTGCTATGTGCCGTGTGTTTCACTGAGAGGAAATGGTGCAGCTAGGCGACGGCAGTGGGCGGGACCTTTAAAAAAAAAAAAAAGTCTCAGCCAATCAGGAAATGATTTCGGAGTGTCAATCATGCTGCGCGCGCGTTTGGCGGCGCATGTGGGCGGAGTCTCAGGAAGGTTTTCCGCCGCTCTGCAGTTCCTCTCAGCATTCAGAGGCTGAGGCGCTGAGACGTGAGGTGTGTCTGCGTGTGTGTGTGCGTGTGTGTGTGTGTGCTCTGACTACTGATTTCACCTTCGGCTTCGTATATACGTTTTTACTTTCTGTTTTACTGGGATTTATCTCACAGAACAGGAGCAGGATATGTTTTATTTGAAAAAAAGGCATCATGTTTAAGAAGAAGGACCAGTTTACATGTAGTGTGGAGTGACTGGGAGAGGAAACCGGTCAAGCTGGAAAAGGAAAGATGGCGTTTTAACCTGTTCATGGAGGAGAATGCAAATGTAAAGGAAATACTGGAATTTCTTCCACGTCTGAAGCTTGAGCGTCTCCTCATGACCGCGTCATCAAGCTGTTAAAACTACTGCTCCTGAACTGCCGTGCTACTGAATCATTCCTGTCAGGTACGTACCTCGTATCAGAGGACAGCGTATTAAAAAAAGAAAAGAAATGGGGAACGGCTTTTCCAACATATCCGCCTTCCAGTCCCTTCACATCGTGATGCTCGGGCTGGACTCGGCAGGCAAGACAACCGTCCTCTACAGACTGAAGTTCAATGAGTTTGTCAACACCGTACCCACGATCGGGTTCAACACCGAGAAGATCAAGCTGAGCAATGGTGCAGCGAAGGGCATCAGCTGCCATTTCTGGGATGTCGGCGGCCAGGAGAAGCTGCGCCCGCTCTGGAAATCGTATAGTCGCTGCACGGACGGCATCATCTACGTGGTGGACTCGGTGGACGTCGACCGGCTCGAGGAGGCCAAAACCGAGCTGCACAAGGTGACCAAGTTTGCAGAGAACCAAGGAACGCCTCTGCTAGTCATCGCCAATAAACAGGACCTGCCCAGGTCTCTGCCGGTGGCCGATATCGAGAAGCAGCTGGCACTGAACGAGCTGACCCCGTCCACGGCGTACCACGTTCAGCCTGCTTGCGCCATCATCGGCGAGGGGCTTCACGAAGGCATGGACAAACTGTACGAAATGATCGTGAAGCGACGAAAAGCCCTGAAGCAGAAGAAGAAGCGATAACCCATGTTCGCTCCAAGGATCTGTTTCCCCCATCATTCATGCCCTCCTGCAAGCCTGGGACCCATCGTCACGTGCCAACGCAATGCTTGGATTATTGATTGATTGACTGATTTTGAGTCAGTTTGTTTGCTTTGAGTTGGATTTATTTTGAACTTTTGCAGATGCTGTACGGCTTGCTGGATGGTTTCGAACCACAGTGAACTTACAGAAAAAAAATGAAAAAATGCAAAAACTTGAATTTCGACTCGAATATGACTCGTCACAATGAAAAAGGGCTGGTTCCCTTTTGTGCTGCTGTTGACTTACTGTGCCGTCGTCATACCGAAGGAGCTCTCTACTTTAGCACTGTGAAGAAGATTTACGAACAGTTCGTGGAAATGCTTGATTTCTTTCTCTGACGACGGCTCGAAGCGTGACCGCGCGCGTCACGAGAATAATGCCGCCTAAAATCCTTTACGAGTAACTCCGTTTAGGATCCTGACCTGAAGGTTGAGGCCTGCGGAAGAGAAAAACGCTGGGTACATAAAGTCATGGACTTGTTGTACACGATCCAGGCTTATGAAGACACTCATGATGAACATGACGCGTGGTGGACGGTGCTTACTATTTTATGTGCTTGCAACCTCGGTCCACCACTTAGCACTTTTCCTTACCAAAACCAGTAGAGTTCAACACTGTATTGCTAAACTCAAGATTATTGTATTACAGTCAAAAGATGAATTCTGAAGTATTTTTCAATTAAAAAATTCAGAAAGAGAAAATCCTTGTAGTCTTTGTATCTCTTATATTTACTGTTTTAAATAACCTTTCATTGGTGTGTTGTGGATTTGTGTTCAGTTTCCAGCTACATCTGAGGAAAACAAAACTCAGTACCAATCAAACACTTCAAAGATTGTTTTGTTTTTGTTCACAGATTCTCAAGAACTATTTTCATGATCCTGGTTTACTGGAAAATCCTGCTATGCAAATTATTCCAGTTTCCTTGGTAAACTGGCTTAAAATGTACACGGCCTCACTACACCTCATGGCTGTTATTGGGATCAGATGGTAGGGGAGGAAAAAAAAAACTGAGTTCAATAGATTAATGGGGGGGATGGTGAACCGGGGCAAATCTAACGTGGTGCTTAAACTCGATGTAGTCCTTGCAGCCATTATCTAGTCAATGAAACACAGGTTAGCTTCATGTGACACTGTCACGTGGCCCATTATCGTAATCAATCAATTTTAAAACGCCGGCTAACTTAGCTCAGGTCTACTTTTACAGTGTGCATAAGATAAGATTCTGTTGTGTTTCAAAATTAAAAGCAACGTTAATTGTGAATACATTTGTTTTCCTTTTTTTCCCCGAGCAGGTTCTTGAAGAGCTAGTTGCGTTCCCAGGCTCCCTGCCACACCACATATTTACTTTACTTTCTGATCTGAAAAGCTTTAAGTCCTTGAAAGCCACCAGCCAGTCTGCATTCTTGTTATATTACAGCTTCCCAACATGGCTGAGCTTGGGAGTTACGTGCGTTACCAGCTGTGTGGACATGTTGGGGACTGAAATGTTGGCTGTTGGTGGCTATCTTTAGGGAATGTTGTTGTTGTTACAGCTCATCAGTCATTATTAGTCTCAATGGTCCTTAATCCCTAAGACCCAAGACCCATTTTTGTTTTGTCATGGGGGATATAACACGAGCCACATGGAACAATTTTTTTTAATTTTTCTTGCCAATTTTAGAGTTAAACCCCTATGTAACATACGTCACAGCAGTATGTTCTTAATTTCTTTAAGAAAAGCAGTCATAACAAGCTAAATAAAAAATATAAGATGTTATTAAGTCATTACAACTGTTAAATTAGGATGAAACTTACTTTCAGTGTCAAGAAAAACAAGCTTTTTAAAAATGAAGAAGTTTTATCACGTGTTGCCCAGGGACACCAACACTTTGGAAATGATGTCATGGGTACACAAATTCATAGATTGTTCACATGACTGCACCAGGATGTTTACTAGGAGCCACTTATTGACTTCATGAGTTAAAGTCAAGGATAAAGCTGAGAAAGGAACTTCGCCAAAACATTTAAATGCTTTGTGACGCCTGTGTCACCGTGGGTTCTTATGGGATCATCAATGTGTACAAATAAAATAATTAAATAAAGGTTTGGGTGATATCCTCATTGTAATGTTAATATATTGCACTGTACAAGATTTTGTATATAATCCCATACTAGTTCTGTTTAAATGCTTTCTACGACATACACATGCTGTCCTTTACACGAGTAGCAACTTGGTCTTCCAGGACTCTGGTGCTAACCCTTAAACAACACAGAACTACATAAAGCTGCTCAGAACTAAGTTATACTCTAACTAGACTACACTAAGTGTACAAGGGTCTGCAAATAGTGCACGGCAGTGCTTGGAAAAAAAAAAAAAAGAGTGATAAACAGTAAAGGCCAACCTGTACACAGATAGTGTTTTTTTTTTTTTAAAGATATTTTTTTATTAAGGATAGAAGTCCAGGGATCATTGATGTCATCAAATGACACAGATCATAGATATTATCACTACTGATATTCATTTTAATATCACTAATACTAGTAATAATAATGTATGATGAAATTAGCTGGCACGGTGGAGTAGTGTTTAACACTGTGGTCTCGTAACTCCAGGGTCGACGTCTAGATTTCTGCCTCGGGATCTGTGTGTATGGAGTTTGCATATTCTCTCAGTGCTTGTTGGATTTCCTCCACGTACTCCCGTTTCCTTCCACAGTCCAAAACATGCATCCCAAATTCCTCATAGTGTGTAAGGGTGTGCATGTGTGCCCTGTGATGATGGATTAGCGCCCCATCCAGGTGTATCCCGCTTCATGCCAGAAGTCTCTTAGGTTATGCTCCAATCTTCCCGCTACCCAATACAGGATAAGCAGTATAGGAAATTAATAAATGAATGAAATCAGGCTAAACTGACAAAGCATGGATGTATTTCAAATTTTAGTTTTAATTAGAAATGCAGGTTGAAAATCCTCGAGCACCTTCCATAATGCTAAACGAATATTAAGTCACTTTGGAATTTGGATGAATCTCAACCACTTTTAAACAATTTAACATGAAAGAGTTTTTAGAGAAGGTTTGGCATCAGCTGATTGGCTTATGAACTGTCAATTAAAATGCCAGCCGGTGGTTACCGCCTAAGCTTTTTGAACTCTTGCTACCTGGACCACACCTCATGTTTTCACTTCTCCAGAAAACTCTGAATCATGAAAGCCACTGAGTTTGATTCCTAGCCAATACCCTAAACCCAACCACTGGATGCAGGACCTCCTTAATAATGCTTGTCCCAAACCCAGGTAGAAATAGGAGGGTTGCGACAGGATGGGTATCCGCTGTAAATCCTGTGCCAAGTTGAATGTGCAGATCAGATGGTCTGCTGTGAGAACGCTTTTTCAGGAAAAGCCAAAAGTACAACAACTACTGTATATAGTTTCATGAGTTAAGGAATGATTTGGATAGAAATCCTTTCAGCTTCACAAAAGCGTAACTAAGGCTGATTCTTTGGTCTGTGTTGTCCAAGTCTCTGTAATTTGCAGCCGTCCCATTAGATTCAATTTTGTGGTCTTGCTTGACAGATATGTCTAGCCCTGCGCTGCCAAATGAACAAAGGTGCATTTCAGCCTCTGTGTCATTCTTAGGTTACCATGTTAAAAAAAAAAAAAAAGGAAGTAGAGTGTCCTGTAAAGTACCTGCACAGTACAAGACAAAACCTGGTTTCATTTCAGGTAAATAAATCTAAAAAAAAAAATAAAAAAAAGACGAATCGATTGACAAGCTAATTTCTTAATTAACAAAAGTCACACTAAGTGGCGAGGACTTTCAGCAGCCGTGAACTGTAGCAAAACATCTGTTAATAGGGGGGATTACTTTTTGATGAGTGGAGGATAATTAGGAAGAAGTGGTTTGTCGTCTTAATTTGATAGCAAAGGATTTTTATGAGGGGTCGGCCAGAGGAGGGGGGAACAAGTGTGTGTGCGTGTGGAGGTGGGAGGGTGGGGGGGGGGGGTGGTTTACGTTTAAGAAACAGACGTCGAGGGACCCTCTCTGCATTAAACTTTCATGAAGATCGATCCTCTAAACTCGTCCAGTCTCTGCGCCATTGAAAAGCACCTCGGTGCCTCTGGGAAATGACTCATTTGGGGAACGTAATGATGCGGCATATGACTCGAGAGTTTCATATGTGATAATCAGCTTTTAGTGTGAGGGTTTTCATTTTCACCCCGCCCATGTAGTGGTGGTCTTCATTTGAATACCGATCCAGTAAATAATTACGTCAGTGCATACAATTTCAAACAATAACTAACTTAACAAATGAACAACGTATCATGTTCCCTTACAAGCTCGAAAGTTTAGTTTAAGCTTTAAAAAGAGGATCCTGATCCTGTCTACTGATTTGAGAACAAAATGGTCATGCAAAACATGACCGGCTGCATTTTGTAGTTCATATACGCGGCCTTTTTGTAATGCTCCGGCCATTTCACAGCGTCAGTGTCCCTTCGTGTCCTGTAATTAACCTAAGGTCAAAGGCTTCCAGGAACACGTGTGATTATTACCTGAGAGAGACCTTCCCTTCGCAAGATGGCTGTTATGTTTTAGCCAAGCGTCCTCTGAACTGCGACGGTTGTGTAACTGTTGTTTATTATTAGCCAGACAGTGTGTGTGTTTCCGCTAGCACAACCCTGACACAGTAGAGTTTGTGAAGCATAAAACAAAAAAGTCCTGACTCTACCACTGTCCTTCTTTCTAGTTTTCTTCATCCTGTACTTGTTATCTGTGAGGGATTTGATAACAAACGTATTAAGCTTAATGGCTCTTGTATATTAAAGCTGCATAAGGACAAATCTGATCATAAAATAAGGGTATGGAGATTCCACAGATGCCAGTTTCTTCTTTCGTCAGTTTTATCTTTGGTATGTATATCTATGATAATCTGTATGAGAAATAACAATATTTTTATATACATATAAATATATAAAAGTTTGCATAGCTGCCTCACCGCTTTAAGATCTCCGGTCGTGGCCAGATCTCTGGTTTCTGCCTGTTTATGTGGAGTTCCTCTGCAAGTTCTTCCCATGTTCATGTGGGTTTTCCCCAGGGTTTCCAGTTTCCTCAAAAAATGTCAAAAGTCAACTGGGTATACCAAACTGAATTTGTATATCTCAGTCTTCCTGTCTGATCTACCTTGATGGCTTGTAAATGCAATTGATTGAAAAGTTTTAGGTCTGAAACTGCAACAAACAGTTTTGTCAGTGAACAAATTTTGCTTAACAAAATTGACAAAATGGACTTTAACAAAAAAAAAAAAAAAGTGAAACACATTTTAAAGTCATAGAACTATCTATTCATGATCACACTATCCAGTATCAGGAAATAAGGAAGCATTCCTTTTCCAGTTCCTCTGGTTACACTCAAGGTTTGTTCTTTATATTTGTTTTAGGGAGTTTTTCCTCACCAGGACCAATCGGTAAAGTTATATTTTTAAGCGCATATATTTTTATTTCCATGAAACTGCTTTGCGAAAATGTCCATTATTAGAAACGCTATACAAATGTATAAATTTGATTTGAATCACTCAAAATGTATTTACTCAGAATTCCGTTTGTTAACGATAATTGCACATGCAGAAATGTCTGTGTTTTAGTGACAACATATAATCCTGCAAATCTGAAACAAAATGCACAGACATGGAACCTGGTCAGCTTATTAGTCCTTTAATTAAATAATGGGCTTTTTGGTGTATAAGACATAGACTGTATAAGAACTGGACAAACCCTGGACCTGAATCTCAACTGTGGGAGTTCTGGTTGTCGCAATCTTGTCAGGAGTTGACTAGTTGAATAGGCAGCTATTACCTCCATGGTTAATCCATAAATGGGCAAATGGGTGGAACAAACAGGGCCTGGCTGTTAGACAAAATGCTAAGGTGGCTAAGGCTAATTTATGTACTAACATAACTTTGCATTTGATTGAACGCCATCATCCATACCACACTTTGTCCCATGTCAACTCCTACATATCGTGTTTTAAGTGAAACTAGAATGATTCCAGTTAGCAGAGTAGCGAAAGTAATGCATAGCAAAAATCTAGCGGTTTGACACCTGCAATGCAGCTGTCACTCAAAAAAGCCACACCCCTAATTATGCCTAAATCTGTGGCTTAACGGAATGTTAATTGATGAGAGAAAGAACAATTCACACCCGTACAGTTGGTATGAATGGAATACATTGCTATAGAGACCAAACCTTTTTTATTTATTTATTTTTTTTATACCAGTCTGCAAACATGTTTATTTCCTTTGTAAATTTGGGCATTTTAACCTGGAGGTCTATGGGGATTGACTCACTTTTGGATCCTAATGGTCATTTTCGGATGTCGCCCCTTGGTATAATGGGTACCACGAATGTCTAAACTAAACAACAGTGCACATAGTCATGTTTTGAATGGAAGCTTAGTTGATATTTAGTTGACTGTGGTTAAATCAGACTTAGTCAA